>JABFOV010001977.1:0-21964 GCA_022817685.1 Aradophagus sp. ZL-2020 | reverse complement strand
GCCTCGTTCGAGACGGATATAACATAGTAGTACAGCTACTTGCAAGTAGATGTCGCACAAAGTTTAGAGAAAAAGCAAGACCCACGCCACTTTCCCGCCCTATGATCGTAACCAACCTCATAACGTTTCTTGTGCGTGAGGTGTTAACATTGTTATAGAGAAAGGGTTTTTAGAGAAAGAGTTTTTAGTAGGGATTTTGCGTCAAAGATAGTTTGAGTACTGACGCAAACATGAAAAGGAAAGGCGAACTTTCTCGTGAACATCTGGAGCGGAAAATAGTAAAGTTACAAAAGAAAATTAATAACTTAACCTCTTCGGATGAGGTTGCATCAAAACACGTGGTACAAGCGGATGTTCACGAAGGTCCAAACGAGATTGATGTTGTTCCAATCGTTTTTCAAGGTGAAAAAAAACACACAAATTAATGAAATTCAATTGTTTGTTTGTTCTGGCGGTGAGCCTTCACGTGAGGAAGGACATGCCGAACATGGTTTAAGTTTTCGACATTTATTTTTCGGCGGCGAGCCTTCACACGAGGAAGGACGTGCTGCATATGTTTTTATCTTTGGTTTCTATTTGTGGGAATTACCTACATAATGGTTGTGGTTGAGGAACCTATGCAAATTATGGGAGTTATTCCCGAGTTGCAACTTCGTAAGGAAATAAAATTAAATAAAGAGCTTGTGTCTCGTTGGACGTTCTGGATTGAGAACGGTATGAAGCAGGACGAAAAGGACAAGTTAAATAAGTAGTGTACATATAAAGGTTCGTGCCCTCTGGAAGTCCCTGCTTTGAATCCTGGTATTTTAGCGGATTTGCCAGACTCTGCAAAAACACGTGACAAACATTTTATGGAGTCACAAAAAGCTACGAGCGCAGCTTTGATGGCCTTAGGGCAAGGCATAACAGGCTTCTTGAAGCAAGATGTGATATTTTCAACGAAGAATGAGCTACTTCAACAATTTTATGATTTGGGATAATTGTTCACCGATGTGTTTCGTTAACAATCTTGAGCAAGGAGGTCGTTCATTTTACCGGGCGTTGATAAGCAATTTAAAACGGTATTGGAAGAGTCTAAGGTAGACTCGATGTTATTTGGAGAAGATTTGCCAAAAAAGCTGAAAGCAGCCAAGCTGTACGCGAAGTCGGGACAGGAATGCCTCAAACAGCGTATTCAGCCGAAGAAGACGTCGTCTAGACCACAGTCGTTTCAGAGAAACTACTGAATCTAGTCGAGATACCAGGGTCACTCAAGACAGGCGTACAATCGGAAAGACTCACGGAAGTAAGTTCAGCCCAAGGTTCAATCCAAGGAGAGCGTTGCAGAAACAGTAGAGGTAAAAGACTTAGCGGGTCGTTTGAGAAAATTCATTCCGGCTTGGAAAACAATTACAAGCGACAAATTTGTGTTGAATGCAGTGAAAGGTTTTAAATCACATTTTTTGTCAAACCGTTTCAGGTAAAAGTAGTTCCGAATGTGCCTAAATTAAAGCATGCGCACTCTATGAATGATGTTAGATTATCAATAAGAGAATTGCCACACTTGGGAGCAGTGAGGCCTTGTGCGCCTTCAGTTGATCAATTGATTTCATCATATTTTCTAGTCGAGAAATCTGATGGCTCGTTTAGGTTTGTTTTGAATTTAAATAAATTAAACACGTTTATTGAAATTTCCCATTTTAAAATGGAAGACGGACGCACAACGGCCAAACTGCTATCCCAAGGAAACTTGGGATAGCAGTTTGGCAAATATCGATTTGGAGAATGCCTATTTTCAGGTACCTATTCATCCAGAAAGCTTAAAGTATTTGAGGTTTATTTTTGAGGATCAGTTGTCTACCTTTCCGGTTAAATGTAGCGCCATGGTTGTTTACAAAAATTTTGCAACCAGTGGTTCAGTATTCACAAAGGCAGGGCTTTCGTTCAATTATTTACCTCGACGACTTACTCTGTATTGCGTCATCGAAAGAGGAATGTGTTAGAAACGTAACGGCAACTATTAGTTTGTTGGAATTTGTAGGGTTTTCGGTCAATCGAAAAATATGTAGACTTAAAGGTGCTTGTAGAACCGAATTCCTGGGGTTTGTTTATGATTCTGTTAAGATGACTTTAGAAATACCGGAAACAAGGAAAGATAAGTTCTTGAGTACAATTGAGTCTTTTTCCCCACTAAAACGATGTTCGATTAGACGGTTAGCGTGTTAAGTTCACTTATTGCTGTCTGCCCAGCGCTTAGGTACGGTAGGTTACATTTGAGGGAACTACAGCAAATCAGGTTTAAGATTTTGGCGCAGATTAATATGAATTTCGAGGCTAAGATAGATTTGCCAGAATCGCTGAAGCCATGTTGGGATTGGTAGAAGGCTAATATTCCAAAGGCGGCCAATTCGATCGCGGACGTAGTTTATTCTTTAGTGATTTTCACTGACGCATCCTTGACGGGGTGGGATGCGGTCTGCGATGGGCAGAGGACTCACGGGTTTTGGTCAGAAGACGAACGAAACTTTCATATTAACCACCTTGAGTTATTGGCGATTTTGTATGGTTTGAAGTCTTTTGCAAATGAATATAATAACTGTAACATTTTGCTATGGGTAGATAATGCTATGGCTACTGCCTACATCAATAAGATGGGTGGCGTGCAGATTGAAAGTCTTCCTAACGTCGCTAATGAGATATGGCAATGGTGCGAGATGAGAAGTATCTGGCTGAAAGCGTCGTATATATGTTCAGCAGATAACTTTCAGGCAGGTAAAGAATCGCGGGTTCTAAATGTGGACACATAATGGTCATTAGCGTCATATGCTTTCGATAAGGTTGTTCAGGTTTTTGGAAACCTTCGATAGATCTTTTTGCTTCATGGGTGAATACCAAATGTGAAAGATACTATGCATGGTACAGGGACCCTAATATCGTGACAATAGACGCTTTCACTCAAGATTGGACTAACGAAACTCTTTTTTACGCGTTTCCCCCCTTCGCCGTTATTCTGAAAACAATTCGTAAAATTATAACGGACAGGGCCGATGGGATCTTAATGGTCCCAGACTGGCCAAACCAGCCCTGGTATCTTCTTCTGAAACCGTTATTATTGCGTGACCCAATAATGTTTGGTCCAGAGGATTCATTACTCCTTTCACTTTGAAGATCCGTCCAGCATCTGATGAGAAGGAGCTTGAAATTGATAGTTTGCAGATTGTCTGGAAAGCTTTCGAAAAAAGAGTTCCAGAAGAAGCTATCGAGGTGTCAATGACTTCGGTATCCAAATCGACATTAAAACAGTACGCAGGACCAATGAAGAATTGGTATCAGTTTTGCAAAGAAAGGGCTCGAGACCCTTTTTCACCGACGGAGGAAGAGTTGTTACGGTATTTGGCATTGAAATTCGACGAAGGAGCATTATATGGCTCCTTGAATTCAATTAGATCAGCAATTTGATTTATTTCAAGTATTGATATGTCACAGAGTAGAGATGTATTACGATGGTTCACGGGAGTTTATAAACTTCGGCTTACAAAGCCTAAGTATGACCATATATGGGACGTTGATGTCGTTATTAAAGAAATCGAGGAGTTATTCCTCTTAGAGGAGCTTAACTTGCCGGATTTAACGGAAATCATGGTCATACTTCTGGCTTTGGATTCCGCACATAGGTTGCTGACCCTAGCTGCTATGAAGTTTTCCCAGATGGAGGTAACTCTAGAATGATATAGTTTTCGTATCCCAGGTAACATTAAATCTTCTAGAGTAGGAACATTTCAGCCTCTGTTGTTTTTCCCATACTTTTATGATAAACCTACACTTTGTATTGCGGGAACCATCAAGAAGTATTTAGAGTTAACCAAAGATTTAAGAGGTGACTGTGATCATCTAATCATTACAGCTAAAAAGCCCTATCGAGCAGAGTCGACGGCGACAATTAGCCGCTGGTTAAGGGCTAGACTTGTGAAATGCGGTATTAGCGATAAGTTCTCCGGATACAGTATGAGGCACGCATCCACCTCAGCGGCATATATAAAAGGAAATTATTAAAAGAACAGCAGGGCGGTCCCAGAACTCCCAGGTTTTTAGCAGATTCTACAATAAGACAATATTGCCGGCTGAGAGAGATTATGCGAGCACCGTTCTGACTTAGGGATAGTTGATTTGTACTATTAGTTGAGGATTTTAATTAAGAAAATCATGAAGGCGTTCTTTATTTTTGTGAGATAATGATCTCATAATAAATATATATGTATTTTTTGCTAAGACTCTGAAGATCTTCTATGTTATATCCGTCTCGAACGAGACTCGTTATATTATTGAAGAGTCAAAAGAACTTACCTGTAATGAAGTTCGACTGTAATTATATGTAGAGTCTCGTTCGAGACGGGGACCCTTCCCCATTTATATAAATAAATGATTATATATGGATATATACACCCCCGCTCCAAAAGTATCGCAAAAAATAGCAAAATAAAGAAGAAAACACACACATACTCTCAACATTATGAGGTTGGTTACGATCATGGGGCGGGAAAGTGGCGTAGGTCTTGCTTTTTCTCTAAACTTTGTGCGACATCTACCTGCAAGTAGCTGTACTACTATGTTATATCCATCTCGAACGAGACTCTACATATAATTACAGTCGAACTTCATTACAGGTAAGTTCGGGAGAGTCTCGTTCGAGACGTTGTCGGAGGAGGTTGCTTTGTGTTTAAATATTTTCTGTGTTCTGTACCCTGATTCTTAATTTTGAAGATTTTATATTCTTTTGATTTCTAAGGCATTTATTTAGTCTAGTACTAATATTTGCAAAGAATCTAACAGAGTCATATTCCGAAATGAGTGCCAATGAGGAAGAAGATAATAATTTGGTACAAAAAGCCATAGATCCTGGACAAGGTCACTCACGAGGCATGTGCTCTGGAGAAGTTCAATTGGAAGAAGAGGAAGAAAACAATCGAATGATGGAAGAGGAGGTATTAAACATGAAGAGAGGGTCTATAAAGAAAAAAAGCGCGTATGTAATACAACAAAAATCAAATAGATATTCTGTTTCTTCGGAGAATCCTTTCTTTGTTTACATCGAAAGACTCGATATTAATCAAGTTACTGATAAGAAAAGTATTAGCGAACTTTGTATCGGTAGATTTTGGTCGAATACTTTTAAGAACCTTATGAATGATAGTTACGATTTGAAAAAACCAGGTTTTTGAAAATTTTCTTTTAAGTTTACTAAGTTTGAAAGTGCGAATAATTTTGTTATTGAATTTAATAAATTGGTAGATTCTTTTGGTGATAAAAAGATGTTTCTGAGGAGAGTAATTCTGTTAAATTTTTTTGCGATACTAGTCAAGTTTGGGCCGCCTATATTCCGGATTTTAAAATTCGTTATACAATGGTTCTAGGTGGTATCAAATTAAAAGACGCCACAAAAGAAGAAATTTGTAATAATCTTAGACCGTATCCGCTTGATGCCTCGTGGAATCAGCCTATACGCGTTGAAAGAATGAGTAGATTAGAGAAAGATCAAAACGGTGTTATGAAAAAAATCGATTTAAATTTATTTTATAAGAAACAAGATGCATTAATTGTTTTCGTGCGAATCTTGATGATTTTCATCATAAAGCCACGAGTAATAGATGTCCAGTATATTTACAAAATAAAAATATTAAAACTTTTTGTGTTGAATTAAAGAAATCGTTTATCGAATGTGAAAAAATTTATTTTAAATACGAAGGCAATATGAAAGTCATTAGAAATAAATTCGTGTCTGATACTAATAAAGTAAATATTTTGGATTATGCTGAAGTGACTCGTAGTCGTAACACGGAGTTTAATTCACAAGACATAATCAAAAGAAAAAATATTAGTCCTCCAAATGATAGTGTTCAATTGAAAGTTTCGAGAAAAAAAAGGAAGGTTAAAAATGTTAAAAATTTGCAGGATAATTCTATGAATTTTCAGATTGGTGATGTATCCTCTGAAAATGAAATAATTATTGAAGATGAAGAATCTACAAATACTGATAGTGCTAAGGTATCAAATCTGGGGCCTGAGACTGAGAATTCAGATTGGTCTCAGGTTCTAAATACTTCTGTTTCTAGTCCTTTATCTTTAAATGTAGACGAAAGGATTATTATTAAATATTAAATTTAATTCCTTACAAAATAAGACAGACTTTGTTAATAGAGTTAAAAGTTTATTTAAATTTTCTTAAATCGGTTTTTATTGTATTACTGAGTTCAATTCATTTAAATTTACTTTGCTTTATGTCTTTATTTGATAAATTAATCAAATATGAATAATAAACTTAATATATTACAATGGAATTGTCGTTCTATAAATAATAAAGTCAATGAACGCAGTTTTTTCGTTAATAAATTTGAAATTGATGATTTCTGTTTATCTGAAACCTTTTTAAATTTTGATCATGGTTTTTCTTTTTCAGGTTTCGAATTAATTTCGAAAGAAAGATATACTCAAAGAGGTGGCGGAGTTGCCTTATTAATTAATAATAAATTTAAAATTAAAGACATCAGAGATACACACTCTAATTTTATATTAAAATGTGAAGAAAATAAAGTAGAAATTATCTTTATTGAGATTCAATCTAATAATATTCTTAAACCCCCTATTATTATTATTTCAATATATAGTCCTCCTAGAACTCAAAGATGTGATAATACAGAAAAACTTTTTCTTTTCTTATTTAGATAATTTGATGGTAAATGTAATAATTTGTGGTGACTTTAATGCTAAACATCATATTTGGTCAAAAAATAATAGTTATAATTGTGTGGCTTGTTGGAAAAACACAATAACTCCATTTTTTGTCAAAATTGAGTTATGGTCATATTCTACCTCTATGTAATGTAAATTTCGAATTCCGAGACCGGAATAGAGTTAAAAATGATATAAATCAAAGTTACTTAACAAAAAAATAACTGTATAACTCCATTATTGTTGAAAAAACTAAATAACTCCATATTCGTAAGAAAAACTACATTATTGAAACTAAGAACTGAGAAATTCATAACATTACATGATTGAATTACATAACCACGTTACATATAAAGTAAATGTACATAAAAGATTAACATTTTAACCATTATTTCATATTAACTGCGTTGGTTGCGTTGTAAAACTAAATCACCAGGTGGCATGACTGAAGAAACATTTTAATAGCGCCAAATTAAAAAAAACATAGATTTGACTATTGTGACGTCCGGTCGACGGTCGGGGCAGCGTTGGCAGCGTCCCGGTTGTCCATCGTTGTCGGGCAGCGTCTTCAGGATTGGTTGGGTCTTGTTGCGAAATAACGAACACGCACTCATTTGTTTTAAATGTTTCTTTTATTAAAACCGAATGATACACTTACAATTCTTACTGACCGTTAATGACTGACCGCGAAAGACGTGAAATACTGACGTGAATAACTGACCTAGTGACCGAATACTGTAACTGATCCTGACTGCGAGCTGAGTACTGACCATAACAATAACTGCCGAACTGACGAACTATAACTGCCGAACTGACCCACGACACTAAGTGGTTGGGGTATTTAAAAGGTTGAAGCGCAATGCAAAGCAATGCACTTCCTTTGATCGGGAAACGTTGGCGTGGCCCACGCACTTTTCTAGGTGAGCGGTGGGAAAGCTACCGGTCTTCTACGGATTTCGATATCCGTACATCCGTTACGGCTCTAACGGATGTGGTCTTAATAAAATTGTATTCATCATATTGCATTGTTATCTGGAAATTGCGTTTGATCGACTTTTATGTTCGAAAACTCTTTGCAATATTTTAATAAATCGAAAACTAAACACTTTCCAATTGATTTTTATAAATTATGAATTTATTTTCGTAATCAAAATAATTAGTATAAAATTTGCTTATAATATTTTATTAGATTTTAACTTTAATAGTTTTTATTTTATTAAACCGGAGATTTACGTTACGCAAACGTAACACTATTTTATAAAATATTAAACAAAACTAATTCTTTGAAAAAACTATTACAAATTTGTAATTTGTGATAATTTGTGATAATGTGTAATTTGTTTTACACATTTACTTGACAAATATGTTTAACAAAAAGTACAAAATTCATTTCTATTATTTAAAATATAAAAGAATCTGCAAAATGTTTTTAAATTTCAACTCTTTAAAATTCGCAATTTCTGTCGTGTGTGTGTGCGTGTGTGTGTGCATGCGCGCGTGAGCGTGCCTGTGTGTGCGTGTGCGTGCCTGCATGTGCGTGCATGTGAGTGAGCGTGCGTGTTCATTAGCGTGCGTTTGCGTGCGTGCGTGTGCGTTTGGGTGCGTGTACGTGCGTGTGCGTCATTTATATAAATAACCGTCAGACTACATGAAAATATAACATTTGTCGGAAAAATTAAATAACTCCAATTTGACGGAAAAACTACATAATTCAGATCTTTTGTTGTGTGTAATTCTTCACAGTAGGTATTATTTGTTGCTATGTTAATACAATTTTTCATTTTTTTAATATAATGTTTATTTTTACTAATATCGACGACAATAATGGTCGATAGCATTAATATAGGCCAATAACATTTTGTAACTTTAAACGCTTTTTTCTCAGCATTTGTAAAATTGGAGTTATTGAGTTTTTCCAACAAGCCACAGAATTATGAAGGAAATGCAATTGCTGATGGACTGAGGAATAGCGATTTTGTTTGCTTGAATAACGGTGAGACTACTCATGCTAATTTGAATGGTATTCGGATGCTTTAGACCTTACTTTTTGTAACAAAAATTTAAATCTTAATTTAGAATGGTCAGTTATAAAACAGTACCATTTATCAGATCATTTTCCTCTATTAATTAAATTAAATGATTTTAGTTTTGATTCAAGTCCTTGCAGACCTTCAGTAAATACGGATAAAATTGATTGGCAAAAATTTATTAATTGTTGCGAAAGAGAATTTGTAAAACTCAATTTTTAAAAGAATATTTCTATGTTGTACACTAAATTTTTGAATATTATTTATAATGCGATCTCAGAAAAAGAAAGTTCGATTTTCAATAAAAAGACATTTTAAAAAAATCTATATGTTATTGGTGGAATGCAGATTGCACTGATATCATTACCGTGAGAAAGGTAGCCTGTAAAAACTTTTTAAAAAAGCCGAATGAAGAAAATAGAATTAAATTTGAAGATACATGTCGTCTTGTTAATAAAAAATTGAATGATATTAGGAAAAAATATTTCAAGAACAAGATTCAAGAACAACAGATATTTGGAGATTAGCTAAAAATATTAAAAATAAAAGAATCAAAGCTAAAAATGAAAATAAGATGAATTGTGTAAATATGAATAAGATTAAGGATAAAATTGATAAAATGGTAGGACAGAACTTTGAAGAAGATAAACTGATAAATTTCTGGCAGATAGTTATGATTTAAGCTCTGATGAATCTAGATTTCTCTTAAAGGAGATAACTTTAGAAGAACAGTATATAGCTTCATTTAAATCTAAGGAAAAATCTTCCCCAGGTCCTGATTGTATTTCTTATTCGTTAATTAGAAAATTACCTTGTTCCGGAATCGATATTTTACTATTTATATTTAACTGTATTTTGAAATCCGGTGATATTTTAGATAACTGGAGAGAATTTTTTCTTATTTTTATTATTAAACCAAATACAGACGAAGCTAGGCCAATTGCGCTTGCTTCATGTATCTTTAAAGTTTGGGAAAGTATTTTACAAATCAGATTAGAATGGTGGGTTGAAAAGAATGAACTCCTAAATAAAAACCAATTTTGTTTTAGAAAAGGTAAATCAGTCTTAGACGCAGTGTCTTATTTAAAAACCTTATCTCAAATTAAAAAATCTTTAAATCAATATACTGGTGCTATTTTTGCCGATATTAAAGGCGCTTTTGATAATGTGGTTACATATACTTTAGCTAAAATTTTAATTCGTAAAAAAATTCCAGTTAGATTTGCCACTTTAATTTATAATTGTATTAAATTAAGATATTATAATATTTATGTTGATAATACATTTCAATCTAGAGAATATTATATCAAAGGTTTACCTCAGGGTTCTATTCTCAGTCCAATATTATTCAATATTTATACAGCTGATCTGTTTAATAGTGCATTGGAGAATGTGAATATTGTATCCTACGCGGACGATTTTGTTTTGTTTTATGCTTCAAAAGACATTAAATCCATGGTGGATTTACTCAATAGATCAATGCATATCTTTAATCAATCTTTGAGTAATAATTTATTATTAGAATTGTCTACTAATAAAACGGCTGAATTGATATTCCTACCTCAGGGACAGAGAATCAATATGAATAGATTAGGATTACAATTTAAAATTAATCATGATTTTATTAAAATTGTTTAAAGTTACAAATATTTAGGTATAATGTTAGATTCTCATTTGAATTGGTCTACTCATATAAAATATATTTTCAATAAAACAGATAAATATATTAATGTTATAAAAGTCTTCTCGGGTTCTAATTGGGGCTCACATCCAAGTGTTGTTAATTCATTATATATGGGGCTCATTATGTCAAATTTAGATTGGGGTAGTCAATTCTATGGCAATGCTAAAGAACACCTTTTAAAAAAGCTAGATGTTCTTAATCACAGAGGCGATAGACTGATTTTAAGACTTATGAATAGTACGCCAATTAACGTGCTACATGAAATTACAGGAAACTTACCTCTATATATGAGAAAGGAATTCTTGAGAGATAAATGAGTTTTTAAGATTTTTGCAAATGAATCACATCCAGTTAATACAATTATGGATGAATTTATAATTACTGAAGAAACCTGTATGGATATACTTCAGGACACTATAGTAGAAAATTATAAACGAAATAAAAAAAAAAAATCTGTGATAATTGAAAGCAAGTATTTCGATATTTTTAGATTTCCTTTTTCTTTGGAATTTCTCAATATGTCTGAAATATGTAATTTTTCAATTGGACAGAAACTTAAAGTTAAAATTGGTGCTAATAAATTATTTGAAAAAATGATTATTGATAATTGGAAAGATTATTCTCTTTTTTATACAGATGGATCCAAACTTATTAATCAGGAAAATTATTTTCCGGTTTCTGCTGGATATGCAGTTTACTGTCCTCGACATAATCTGAAATATTTTGCTAAGATAAATAAACATTATACTATATTTCATGCAGAGGGCTTTGCTATTCTATATGCAATTAATTATATAATTCAAAACAATATCAATAAAGCTATTGTCTTTAGTGATTCTTACAGTTTATTAAAAAAAGTATGTTCCGATGACTTTAAGGGAAGCTGTGATCCTATTATTTATTTAATTAAAAACGCTTATACAAGACTGTTGAACCTTAAATGTGATATTAAATTTATATAGATTCCTAGTCATAAGGGTATTATAGGTAACGAAATAGTGGATAAACTAGCAAAGAAAGCGTTAGATCTATCATTTATTTCGAAAAATAAAATCTATGTACACACCATTTACTCTTACTTGAAGTTATAAATTACTAATCAATTTAGAAACTTGATTTGGAATGATAGATTTGTTAAGGGAAGAAGATACTTCCCATTTAGAGAAAAAAATCAACAATGTAAGGGACAATGGTGGAATAAAGTTAATTTAGACAGATTTTCGATTAACCCGCGTGGAAAAAATGTGTCTGGCAACAGTCTGGAAATTTGTTTGGCAACAAACTGGCAAATGTCTGGGGGTTGAATTTGGGATGAATCTGGCGCAAAGACTGGTAAACGTTTGGCTAATGTCCTTACCAGACTATTTTAATCAACTGAAATACTGGCAATACCGTCTGGCATGTTTCTAGTGCATACAAGTTCGGCCTTTCCCGGATGAATTTCCAGACCCTTTTAAGTCTGACAAATAGCTGGCACGAGTCTGGCGGCTAGGCAGCCGACGATTTTCCAGACTCATTTCTGTCTAGCAAACAGCTGGAACAAGTCGGAAAAATATGTCTGGTAGTTGTCTGGATTAACGTCTGCTAGCTGCTTGGCAGAACGTCTGGGAAAATTCTGGGGAATCGTTCATTCTCGCACTGGCAGTCCCGACTGGGAACAGTTTGGTAAAATTATCTGGCAAATGACTGGGAAACTTGCTTCCCAGAGTGCTTTTTTGGCACCGCCAGATGTAATGTCAGAATGTATTGGGTCTGGCCGTCGGTCTGGGGCTATTCAGGTAAACGGTTGGGATAATGCTGGAAAATAGTTCCGCCTCGCTCTGGCAGTCTTGTCTGGCAAATGACTGGGAAACTTGCTTCCCAGAGTGCTTTTTTGGCACCGCCAGATGTAATGTCAGAATGTATTGGGTCTGGCCGTCGGTCTGGGGCTATTCAGGTAAACGGTTGGGATAATGCTGGAAAATAGTTCCGCCTCGCTCTGGCAGTCTTGTCTGGGAAATGTCTGGAAAAATTATCTCATTTTTGGTAAAAGTATGGGATAATGCTGGGGTATGGCTTAGTGTAGAAAAATACGTCTGGCAGCAGTCTGGAAAAATGTTTGGTAAGAAGTCTGATAACTATCTGGCAAATTTTATTAATTTTAAAAAAAAAATGTAATTAAATAATTTTGTAAACATTATTTTATGGCAGCCTACTATATATAGAATAAAAAAAAATTGAAAATAACACACTTCTAATGCTGAACGACGAACTTTGATTTTTTCAGAGTACTCAAAAAGTACTTAAAAAGTACTTAAAAAAGTACTTAAAAAGTACTCAAAAAGCTGATGAAAAAAACAAAAAGTTTTTTATAACAATAATCAATATTGCAAATTTTTTCTTTATTTTTTAATGTTCGATTTCCAATAAATAATATAATAACAAGAATTACTTAAAATAACTAATTAAACAAATAGAAACTAAACTTTAAATAGAAAATAAAATTTTGTTTAAATTTTAAATAATTTAAAGAAATTTAACGAGTCATGTATATTTATTTTCATTTTAGTACTTGGCAAATTTTCATTTCATTTTATTCTATGAGTCACGATAATATTATTTTATTAATTTAAGTACGTAATTATTTTGAAATATGCAATGAATATATATTATGATCTTAGTACTTGGCTTTTTTTTTCCTTTTTAAGGAATGTTTTTTTTTTTTTAACTTAAACTTGTTTCAATACTAATATTATTGCGTTGCTAGTGACAATTGCTTGTGACATTCGAATGAATAAATGTTCACTTTACAGAACTAGAGCGGTAATGTTTACTTTACAGACCTAGAGCGGTAAGGTTCACTTTACAGACCTAGGGCGGTAAAGTTCACTTTACGGACCTAGGGCGGTAATGTTAACTTTACAGACCTAGGGCGGTAATGTTAACTTTAAGGAATTAGAGCGGTAATGTTCACTTTTCAGACCTAGGGCCGTAATGTTTACTTTATAGATCGAGGGCGGTAACTTTCACTTTACAGACCAAGGGCGGTAACCCCCTGCCACCTACTACCCCCTCCTAACCTTCTGCTGCCTCATACTTCCTCCTAACCCCCTGCCACCTCCTACTTCCTCCTAACCCTCTGCCACCTCCTACTTCCTCCTAACCGACTGCCACCTCAAACTTCCTCCTACCCCCTGCCACCTCTTAAACCCCTGCCACCTCCTGCAACCCCCACACTACCCCCTCTATGCCTCTTCACGCCCCCCCTCGCTCAGCAGTTTTTTTTTAATTTAAAAGTCTTAAAAGGACTTGATCATACCGAAAAAATCACTACTTTCAATGATCTATATCTCCGACAATAACAAATCAAATTTTCTATTTTATTTATTTCAAGTTGTATTTACTCCTCTCAACGTCGCCTTTTCGATAGTGCATCGTATTTTACAATGGTGACATTACATTTGTTTTTATTCATGGTCAAAAAATGGAAAAATCATATAGCAGAATAAGAGGGTAGTGTCTCGCTTTGCTTGGTACTTGGCGAGACACTACCGTGTCTCTTGATTTTCTTATAAAATGTAGATATTCTGTTTTGAAATAAACATCTACCAAAATGAATTACATCATGGTTTAGAATTTTCAAATTTCAAACAAATATTGAGCTGGATTCCATTTTAACGCAAGATTTTACATTTTGACTCGGAATTTGTATTCTAAGAGTGTATACATATATACTTAATTCATTGATAATTTGTTTATCACTAGTATTGTAAAACATCGTCTGTTATTAAAATAAATTACTTCTCAATTCAATCATTAGTTGTATATTTTAAAATTTACTTCTTTAATGGTGTTATTAGTATAGTAATTATACTAACATAATCTCTGTACAATTCAATATTTTACGTCATGATAATCACGACCATTAACATTATGATTATGTTGTGCAATTAGTTTCATTCATTTTGGATACCTGATTAATTAAAATATCAGTTTTATTTAATTTACCCACTTTTTCACGCATCCCAATTATCACGTTCACCACAGTTGTTTAGTCCTTACATCCCCGTTATATTCACGTTATATCTACGTAACGGTCTCTCCAGCTGCGACTCAAAATTAAATTGTAACAACGTAATTGCCTTTTAACTCTTATTTCAATACAATCTGGATTTATCTTTTTTCACCGTACTGTTCCCGTACTGCAACCACACCGAAATTGTACACCGAGCTTTGTACACCGAGATCGATCTCGATGTACAAAGCCGTACTCTCTCAAGACGTGTGCTATACTCTTTCAGTCTGGCCAATGCCTGGACGTCGATCTGGTTTATTCTGTTTTACCTGACTCTCCCCAAGCAAGCAAGCAGACATGATTGAGCCTTATTTGCCCTACTTACGCCAAACTGTTCCGTGACTGTTTTGATATGGAAGAAGTATGGAATTTTAGTCTTAATCGCGTGCCAGATGCTTATCAGCTTGCTGTGCTGCACCGTTGCCTTATTAGATCCAGACTTATTTTAGTCTGGGAACATTCTAACCGATACTGTAACCAGACTAGTTTTGAAACCTTTTCCGTACTGTTGCCAGACTATTTTTTACCACGCGGAAGTGCTAAAAAATAGTTTAAATCACGTTAAATATGCGATCAGCAATACTCTATTGTCATATCGATAGTAGAGCCGCATACGGCACAGGCTGTAAGTAGTCTATATATACACCGTATTGTTGAGCATTGATACCGTTCATTTATGTCACGTAAAATGGAGAACGTTTTTAAGAAAAGAAGATATACTCGTGGGTGTTGTGTTATTTCCTGTGATTCCCGAGTACCTAAGGAAAAAGGTATACATTTTTATACCTATCCAAATAAACCGTGGAAACTTGAACGCCGGACAAAATAGATCGCGTCTGTGCGCCGAATAATGTAAGTTTCATTCGACAATTCAACAAAGTAAAAAATTAAAAAATAAATGAACAACTAATTTCGTACAAATAAAAGTAAAACGGGTTATGTAATTCGAAACAAAAGTACTACTTCGTTTTCTTCAAATGTCATTATTTATAGGTTAATAATGTTTTCGTCTACCTGCTCCAAAAAGTATGCATTGGAATTTATTTACATTGAAAACTCTTTAACTGTTTTTTTTTTCACAAAGCGTATTGTCATTTTGATTGTTAATATGTCAATAATTGTTAAACTTATAACTATGAATAATAATAGTTAAAAACATATCTCTTTAAAATAACTGACAAAAGGATTTTTTATACTTTCATTATAAAAATATTTATAAATTTGTTTTTTTGTAGGCCTGACGGTAAACCCTGGGTACAATCTAAATATTCTTTGATTCGCAGTAAGCATTTCGTCGGGGGACAAAAGTCCAACAATCCTTACGATACAGCATTCAATCTTACAATTTTTCCTGAGTGTTATCGAAAAAAATGTTTAACAAGCGCTGTTGAGAGAGCCAAAAGAGCTCAAAGTAGAAGAATTGAAGTATCAATGGTTATTAATGGTGAGTAATAAAAGGCAAACAATTATATACATTTCCTTTTTTAGATGTAAAGATAATTTAAATATAAAATTAGATGCTGTTTTTCAGAAAAAGATATAAATTTTCCAACGCAAAATGAAGATATCGAATTTCAAAAAGGACCTCAGCGACAACAAACTATTGGAGTACAAACTGATGCTGTCAGTGAAACTGAAGACACTGAAATTTCTGTCATAAATTTATCGTCCTGTCTTCACTCACTGTCAAAGGATGCAGAAACTCAGACCACTATTATTTTACCAACAAAACCAAAACATAAGTCTATCGTTATGAATAAAACTGCACTTGAACATCAAATAATGAAGAAAAACATTGCAGTTAATACTACTGAAATATACAGCTCTGATTCGCATGGATTTGAAGATTTAACGGATGACATCAAAATGAAAACATGGATTGGCGTTACAACATCATTTTTCAATTTTTTATCACGATTTATAAAACTCGAAACAAAACATCAACTAGCTTATTATAAAGTATTGAATGCAGAAAACCGACTTCGTCTGTTTTTGGTTACAATGAAAACTGATCTCCCTTTCGTCAATTTGAGTTCTTTATTTAAAGTTTCTCTTTCAACTGCATCCAGAATGCTTTATTCTGTTTTAGACAGCTTATATAAAAATATTAAAACTTAGATATTCTGGCCGTCTCGTGAAGTAATTCAAGAATTGTTACCAGCATCTTTGAGAAAGTATCCAAACTATAGAGCTGTAATTGACTGTACGGAAATTAAAATTTACACTCCTCCTACAGTAGAACAACGAGTTCAAATGTATTCTTCGTATAAAGGTTCCTTCACAGTAAAGTATTTGATAGCCATCAGTCCTTCCGGAATGATAACATTTATTTCAAAAGGTTATGGTGGACAATCCAGAGACGGTTACATTAAAAATGATTCCGGGTTTTTGTCTTTATTTGAACTTGGTGACCAGATACTTGCAGATAAAGGTTTTCCAACAATTAAGAGCGAAATAATTAAACGCAAATGTATTTTTGTTATGCCTCCTTTCTCAACTGCAAATAAGCAGTTCACGAAAAAAGATGTAAAGGTTGGATACTCTATAGCTTCAGTACGGATACATATTGAACGAGCGATACAACAAGTAAAAGTATTTAAAAGTTTGAGACAAATCAATATCGAATTATTACTGTATATTGATAAAATTATGTATGTTGCGTGCGTTTTTGCTAACAACAAAGAACCATTAATATCGGAGAAAAATAAAAGTTGTGAGCCAACAGTTAATGAATAATTTTAATAATATTTTAATTTCTTCTTTATTTCAATACACAAAACGTTTATGTGTTTATAAATAATTAACATTAATGACATACATGTACTAAATTATAATTGTACGATTTAAAATTAAAATCTTCATATAAATATTATACATAAGTTTTTTATAAATATTTAACATTATTAAAATACAATTAATGCTACAAATTATAGTTGTAATGTTCAAAATATATAGTTTTTAACATTCTGTCCTGAATAAATAAATGTAATGATTGTAATAAAAACAGTCGATGCTCTCTACAAGTTGACTCAAGAATTCTTCATTTCTCTTAATTTTTAAATACACCATTTCCACAGATGAGAAAACGACGAAATGACAAAGTTGCATACCCGTTACATACAGCGATATTTGAATCTGAGTATACTGAGACAAAATTTTAATATATATTACGAAAAGTGATAAGAAATATTACAACTTTTTCTTGTAGGTTGAGAACATATCACATTGGTAGTACAAAGTAAAATCTTGTCAATAGAAATATTAAATAAGAGTTATACAAATTAATTTCTATGAATTTTAACACGAACGAATTGTATTATTGTAACCAATGATTGTACTTTTTATCTATAAACATCAAGTTATACTAAGGAAAAAATTATAAAGATTTTATGCAGAAATTATAAGCGTAAGTAGTAGTTTTTATAAACACATTATTATTTTTCTGAAAAATTTTCATTGATTCACCTGTGAGGAAAGTAAATCACGAAGTTGTGACTTGACAAAGGGGGCGAGGCAGATAGATGATAGACAGAAGAGAGAGATAAACGTAGGTCGAGAAAGAACGCACACACGCACGCACACACGCACGCACACACAATTTATTATTGACGACATGCTCAAAAAACTAATTTATCTACAAAAAACAATTTTAGATACAAATTTTTCATGCAAAAACACACAATCAATTACACTGTTTCTAACGTAACTTTCAAACAATGTATAAAGTCTACTTAGCGTAATCGCCAGTAGGTGGCGCGCGCGATACTTGAAGTCACGTATCACAATAGAGTATAATATACCTTTTTTTTCGTTGTTAACTTTCGATTGTAGCTGCAAGGTGTGTTTGACGTAAAAAAATATATAATCATAATTCCAAAGAAATAGCAATTGGACATTTTCTGCAAAATAAATCCAGACAAAAGGAATTGAAAATCAAATATCAAACTAACGAATCTTACGTCAAATATAATTTCAATTTTTAATTGCAATAAACGTACCTTTATAAAGCTCCATTTCGTGTAGATATTTCTCTCCACTTTTTATATACTGATCATTTAAATCAGTCACCAACTTTCGAATAAGCATTCTTTTTTCCTTCAAAACGTGTGTTCGTTTAGTTTATTACAATTTCGAGAAGTTACAAAACTTTAGAAAAATTTTAAAAACGCCCGTTCGATTAATTTCTGTTAGATGAGTGTTCCTAATTTGTTGAAAGAACGCATGTTTGGTAAGTTACCAATCAGAAATAAGTTCGAAGATTTTTGGAATACGCGTTCGTAGTTTCTTCTAACCTTCTTAACTAAAGTTATTTGCATGTTAAATTTTTGGCAGCTTTATCGGGCTAAACCAAAAACAGAAGGGTCAGAATCGCCACCGGACAGAAACCGGAAAATTTACAACAACATAAATCCCGCCCAAATAAAGCTAACGAATTTCTCTTTCGTAAAACGGAATCGACTGTGCAACGGTGTGACTACAGAAGAACAAGGCAAGGATCCCCGATTTGCAATAAAAGGTCCCGCGGCAATCAAATCAACCACCAAACAATTTTCCAATCTTTACAAAGGTTTATTTAACAGACAAAATATTCGCCACAGAGGGCTAGCGCACTTACAAAAAAGAAAATAAAATCGCCATGAGAACGAGCAAATCTGCAAAAAAACGATACAACTACAACGCCACGAGGGCCGGAAAATCAAACTACAGCAAAAAAAAACCTCAATTAGAGTCAAAAACAATTTCATTTACCCTGTGGGCCGTGAAAACGTACAACATCCGTCCCGGAAGTATCGAGCAACATACACGCGATCTCACACAATCATCCACTCACACAATTCCCAATCACACAAATACACGCACAATTACTGACACAGTATTTTCGTGCGACCCCGAAAATCGCCCCGAGTTAGGAACGCGGGCTATCCGAAACCTACGGGATCGGATAAAAACTACCACAGCAACGCCCCAGGTAAACTCACCCAATTACGACGCGACACAAAAAACAAAATTGTACGCAGGCCCGATAACGAATTGGTCTTATGAGCGGTCAAGTACTGACCAGGGAACGGTTCTCGGCGGCACGCCTGGGACTCGTCGGAAATCTCTCAGGCGTCCCTGATAATTGTCGACGTGGCCTCCATGTTGCTCCCCGTTGAAGCTCCTCCGTGCTTCGGTTGCCCGGGCACGCCGTGGCCAATGACAATCTACAATCAAGTCCCGAAATGTTAGCTTAATATTATTTTAAATAATGAAAATACATAGAAATAATTGTTCATTCAAGAAATACAAATTGAGATTATCGTGGTGTAGACACGATCGTACAAGCCCGGTACACTTATCAACTAATCATTCTTATTAACCGAAATACAAATCAAACAATTCGCTTGGCTTATATAACATACTTCATTGCCTTAATTACATATATTTCCCTACAGTTTCTGCGCACTCATACTTAACCAGATACACATACCGAGCGAGATGGATGTTACTCACCCGCGAGGAATTTCTAAGCTCCGCTTTCCTAAAAACAAGTTTAAATACGCGGGTTCCTGTCTTGCACTATTAGGCGGCCAGTCCGAAAATATTCCTCTAGTAAACTTCAAAGGTCACTAAAGTCATAATTAAAAATTTAAAAATCACCACATTTTCATCGCGTCATATTAAAAAAAAATATGACACTACATAGTGACCGAAACACTAAATCTGGTGATAAAATCACCAAAATCGGGCTTATTGCGGATCCGTATCTCCTGGGCAATGTGGGTCTGGTGGTGTCGCAAAGGACTCTCAGAACTTACTATTTATTCCATGTTGCTAATTATGCAACGAGAATAGCCTCCAACAACGTCTTAAACCGTGCTTGCCAACTAGCAAACGATAATTGTAGATATCTACATTTGTTTAATTTATCCTTACGAACATTAATTCAACATCTAAATCGACATATTCAACTATATTGATACTATGTTGCAATTTTTCAGCTACTTATTTTATTTGTATGTTTATTGGTATTGTATATATTAAATGTTTGTCGCGGTATTCATACCTGGTTAATAGTGATATTTTTATTTATATTTTGATACTTAGTATATGGAAGCTATGCGTCTTATTGATATTATTTATGCTAATCTGTATCTTTATTGGGTATATTCCCGTAGAAATGATTAAATAAATAAATAAATAAATAAATAAATAAATAAAATGGCAATACTGCTTCGAGATATCATTACATACTAAGCGACTAAATCAATAAAATGTGCTCCATAACATAGTGTTTCAGAATAAATTTATTTACATTATCTCAGAAAAGTGTTCGCAGATAATATTTTTCATTTTCGTTATTTCCACTCCCCATTCATACATTTTTAATTAATACAAATCCTCATACAATTGAAACTATGCTTATGCAATTATAACTATACTTTTTTTATTCACCCTAAGCTAAAGGGAAGTGCTGTGAAGTACATTGTTACTGGAGTGCGTGAAAAAGTGGAAGAGTTGATAAAAAATTAAAGTAAACCACAAAATTATTTTGTGTATAACAATCCTGAACGCGCTACACGTTATACCTTACAGGTCACACGAGATGTTCCTTTGAGACATGCGACGCGAGAATTTCCTTCGTGATACGTCACACGCCAAACGCCTATCTAGACACAGTACATATCTTACAACAAACGTATTTTAATATTCTAATGAAATTATAAAGGATTACCCTCTTACGGAGGTTATTTTGTCCGAAATATTTTGTCAAGGTTATTTTGTTTAGAGATATTCTATCCGAATGTTATGATAATCATTGTGTATACCCAGTCAGTAAAAATAATCGGAACGATACCCTGGTGGTATAGCATGCGTGCCGCATGCTATAGGACAGGAGTCTGACACTCAAGCGTTAGGCCTATAACCAAATGGCTGCGATTGCGATAACCTTGTCAATGGAATGAGATACGGGGATAAGTAATTCGAGCAATTTTGGTCAAAAACCGAAGTTTCCAAAATGATATGACCGTTAGCTTATCGTGTTTTTGAGGAAAATCATATTAATAGTATGAACGTACTCACCGGTGCCAAGGATTTGTAAGCCATAGACATCATAAAGACGTCTCGGTGAATACCATCACCAGAAGTGATCTTCACAGTCTCCATAATCGATAACATTTGAAGACATCTAATGAGTGAGCAGAACTTCATTTGATTACCGTTATTGGGATTATTCACTTGCTAATTTGACAGTGGCTGAAATAAAAAAAATATAATAATGAAAAAAAGGAAACGATTTCTTTAGTCTGCGTTCCGGCACTGTAGCTTAGAGGTTAGAGCACCCGCCCGGCTAGTAGAAGATGCGGTTTCGGATTCTGCCAGTGCGTCTGGACGTTTTTTTCGTTTCGTTATCTACTAAATTTAAGTTCAAATAAAAACTTCTTTATTTCTTATATAAAATTTAAAATAAACATAAAGTCAATCAAGCTGCAACCCATAGAGGTCATTAAC
>JABFOV010001976.1:1998-21972 GCA_022817685.1 Aradophagus sp. ZL-2020 | reverse complement strand
TTATAGTCCAATATATCGCCGAAATAATGATGAAAACCTCAATCGTGTGTATTGTTTTGTTTCTCGAAAAAAAAATCTTAAATATAGCCCTATTTTAAGGCAAAAGATACGAAAAACCCCCTTAAAAAATGTTGGCATTACTTATTTGTAACAATGTTACGTGGTTCATCAAATGATGTATCATTTTCATTTAATTAAAGAATTTTATATTTACTGATTTTTTATATAACTTCTGTTCTGCACTAAATACAAAAGATGGTCTTGTATGATCTAAAGATAAGTCTAGTTTACTAATAAAATCACATAAAATCACATGGTGTTATCTTAGAGATCATGTTCATCTTAAAGATCACACTTTTTACGTTTTCATGATATTTTTAGTTTGAAAATTTTGTGTTAATATTCTTTAATATATTTTGAAGTAGATTATGCATCGTTTAATTATTTACATTATTTTCAGAAATTTAAAAATTTTACAAAAAATTTCCAGTAACGTAGTTTTCAAAAATAATAGACTTCAAAAATATTAATCAATTGAAGTTTTGATTACTTAAAATTAATAATTCGAATCGTTATTATAAATTTCATGCATTAAACACTTCTTTACGAACGTGGAACTTAGAATTTGAACCTTCAATGCATTTATTTGACGTTTCATCAAACAACAATTATTCATAACGGAAATAAGTTTAATAGTTTACAGTAATTTACCGTTTGCATACATGTCAATCAATAATTATCTTCATAAATAGTATTTCTGAATCTAACGTTTTACAATAATTTGATATGTCAGACAAGTCATTAAACAGACAAAGTTGAACTGGTATTGTATAACAATTTAATGTGTTCAGGATACATCGATGTCATAGCTTTTTTCCCGCCGTCATAATTATTGAAATGGACATAGTACAAGCAAATGTTCATAGCAATTATCTTGTTAACAAGTTTCATTTTCTTTTTTATGTTTTTATCTGACCAAATATTGTGTTTATAAAAACTTATTATTTATTATCGTGATTGACTGATTGTAATTTAAAATATTATCACTTGCTTTTGCAATGTTAAAAATGATCGTTCATTAAATTTCATTTAAAAGTGAAGTAAAAAAATGAAATAATTGCAAATTAAAAATAAAAATAGACTAAATTTTTCACTAACATTCCTTATTCCGTTATTTCGAATTTTACTTTAAAATGGCTCAAGTATTATTTCCAAGAACCTTAAATTCATTTAAGTAATAACACACTTGAAAATTTAAGTCATACTAGATTTTGAATTGCAAAACATAATGTCTAAAATGTTTCCCCGAAGATAATTTTCGCCTTCAAACCAATGACGTCGCGTCTTTTAAATTTAAGGCACGTGACTCAAAAGAAAAAAAAATAAAAGGTTATTTTTATTATAAATTCGTTGCAAAAAGTTTCAAATTCATGTTTGAAGAGTGTTCTTTGTATCACGATGTTTGTTCGCTCATTTCTCCCCGATTGGTCAGAATTGTTCGTAACAGTTGAACATTGTAGAAAAAAATTATTGCCAATGCTCAATGTTGCACAAATTTTGTCGTTGCGCGAATTAAAATGCTCAACTCTTTATTGAGAAAACCAAACAGTACGTATATTGTTCAATAATAAGTTAGATTATTTAATTTCTGTTTTATTTTCAATCGTAAATTACGCTATCATCATAAAGTACACAATTACACTCTTAAAAATGTCCTTTTAAATCAAAACGTAAAATCGAATCAACCTTGAATCCAAATAAATTAAAAATATCAAGCTTAATATACTCTTAATATTAAACAATTATTAATGAAGATCTTACACAATTTTTACCCTGGACATTTTTAAAATACAGAATCTTAAAACAATATTAAAAAGAAGAAAGAAGAAAAAAAGATTAATTTTCACAAATGTATACATTTTAACATAAACCTTACAGTAATACAAAATACTTGCAAATAATTTTCTAGTAAAAAGTAATGTTCATTAAGCTGTTCGTTTGATTTCAAGAATTATATTTTTAAGAGTGTAAATAATGTGTTTTAAGAGTATGTAATAAACCATTTGAATAAGGTACTTTTCGAAAGATGCCATAATTCTCATGATTTGGTTTTCTCATTTCTTTGCAAAATCACACATTAGCGCACAAAATACGTACACACTCGAGAATGTGGTTGGCGCGGTTGTACCGCGAAAAATGATCAACGAATTTCGAGGTTAAGAATTGTTTTGAGTACGTATACATGGCACGGTAAAAATATCATGGCGAATCTTCTATATTCGCGCAAAACAACCTCGGGACCAATTTATCAAAGTCCGTCTCGTATTGTATTGTACAATAGAAAATGTTAAAACATCGGTACCAACAATGGAAGGCGTAGAAGGCACTTGGTACCGTATTTTTTTTATTTATTTTTTTACGATTTTTGAATAGCTAGAACGAAAAAACGATCCACGTCTCTTTTATGTTTCACTGTTCCCTTACTTTTGTCCCTTAGCGCTCGATTCCTTCGTAATTCTTTGTGCAATTGATAAAATGTAAATCAACTATTGACGTCGATCTAAACGGTCGATTTAAATGCAAAATTACGCAATTTTTCATTTACAAAAACGTAACTAAACTCGACTTTTACTAAAGTCTGCATAACTACGGTTATTTACGCGTACAAAGTTTCAAGTAATTAATATTGAAATTTGTTAATCTTTTTATATTGTTGTATTTATTTATTTATTTTTTTTTTTTTTCATTTCTTGAAGACTGAAATTGTTAAGACACTTTTGTTTTGTAAGATTTACGTTGAGTTGCATTGGTTTTAAGAGAAAGACGAAGGCAAACAACAATAGAGACGCTTTTTACCCTTGCAACGTTGCTCGAAATTGCGACCGCTTTTTGTCCATTGTGAAAAGGAATTTACATAAATGGTGTCTGTTGAATCATTTAATAGAATACATGTGTGATGTAGAATTCATTATTATTTTCGCTGAAAAAAAGGAAGTTCAGTTAATAGATGACAAGCGTTTTAAAAAAAGAAAATTGAAATCAAAACACGAGCTTTTTATTTGATTACAAAATTATCATTCAAATAATTGCACAGAAAAGGAAAATTCGAAAGACAGTTAATTAGTTAGCGTTGTCAACAAAATTTTTAGGTTTGATTTTGTTTCAAGTAATATTGTTAAAAAATTGACTTGAAACATTAATAGCGGTTCCAAATCACAGTGTTAAATATTTTTTTATATATATTGCAACACAGATAACAATAATCATTGTCCATAATAAAAATGTACGCTGCAAAAAAGAAGTGCTATTTCCCTTAATTCATATAAATCATTCATGGCAAAAGTGTCTCAATTTATCTAAATTTAAAAAAATTGTTGTCGTCTCAAACATAAAAAATGTTGTTAAATGAGATTTATTTTTACAGACAAACGTTTTATTGTGGGGAAAGATAATATTTCATATGCGCAGAAAAATTAAACTGAAAATGATTTCACGATAAGTATAATCATGGTATAGGAAATGGGACAAGAAAAGTTAATTTGCCATTGAATAATTGAAAAATTAAAGTAAAATTCAATAAAATCCATCCCAGTTAAAAATACAATATATGACTCGTTAAAGACTCGTCGACGATTCGCCAACGACTCCGAATTCGGTTTTCAGTTGTTGACAAGTCGTCAACGAGTTGCATATTTTTAACTGGCTACAGCAGTACAACTATATATATTGAAATTTTTCAAAATAATCAACCCAAACAGTCTTTTGGCTTTTAACAATCAAGTCCTAATAAGCGCTTTTGTTTTCAGCAAAATAGTTGCCTTAATTCTCGCAACACAACTATTTATATAAATTTCATTCCACATTGGACCGTCGTCAGTGTCTTACGAATTGTCATAAAAATATTTGATATTCCCTATGAAATAGCTTATCGTTACAAATTACCTTTTGATGAACATTTTTCATTATCAGTGGAATCCCTTCGCACAACTTCGTCACGTCGAGTGACGCGAAGCCACAAAATTTACGTCATATCTACAATCAATGTACAGGGCAATGGACTGCTGGCGCTCGGGGAGAAGGGGAGGGTACGTCCGCCTGGTGGGAGGGGGGGGGGTGAAGATGGGTCGCGGCGTGTTGATCGATTAATCGATCACTGTGCGTGTCAAAAAGAACAAAGCGAGCCACATGGTTTTCGTTCGTCCATCCTCGGTGGCCGCGTCAAATCTTTCACCTTTTAACGTCCAATGCGAAGTATCATACACACGATACGAATTGTGCCAAGCACTGCATTGTACAGGTTATAATATATTACGATAAATACCATTTCTATGTGCGAAAGCATGAAAAATGTTTCGGACCATTGGACACTTGCCAATGAGTATGGGAAAAAGTTGGTCTTTGTGATGGTCGATCACAATTTTGAAAAAAGGTGATGAAAAATAGACCGCGAATTGTAATGACGTTATTAATTGGTCGATGATTATATTTGACGTAAATTTGTACAGAATTATTTTTAATTACATTTTTCCTGGTATTATGGAGTGGGCTAAAAATCACATTGACACGTGTACAATGCGATGACAAATAACATTATTAAATTTACAGCTGTTTGATCGTGAAATAAAAATTGCAATGGTGCAAAATCAGTGTTACATTTTCCTGCGTAAGATGAACGAGTCGACATTAATTTATTCAACAATATAATTATGACAATGTCAAGTGGTGTAATTAATCAATGCTGATTGCTTAATCACGTGCGAGAAACGTGAAAGAAATATGAGATTCTTTACAAGCATTTAGAATTTGTGGTTTCGAATTTGATATCCTAAGTTTTAGCAGTGCGGTGCAGTGTGTGAGTCGATTACAATTAAACAATTAAATTTTTAATTAATAATAAGTGCAATGAATCTAAATCGAAAAAAAATGCAAGGAATAAATTCGTTTTAATTCAAAGGATTGATTAAAACACAAACACATTGAATAAGGGTTTGAATGTTCTTATAAGTAATAAGTTACAATAAATTATAATACTTGATAAATTGCAATTTTTCAATAAGATAATGAATATAAAGTCAAATTCATTAATTATTAGTGTCAATACACGATTAAATATCTAATTCATACGTAAATGCTGATAAAACGCTTGAAATTTTTTACAATTTTTTAGAAAACTTTTTTACATTTTATACACTTTTTTTTATAAGCAATTCAAAACGACAGTGTTCATGGTTGTTGAAGGTCATGAATCTGTACAAAGTTATACGAGAGAACGTTGAAAGAAAGAAGAATGTATAAATAAAAATAAAAGAAATTTCCTTATTTTTTTTTTATATTTAACATACGTTTCACTAAATTTTCATTATATAACTGTTCAATTGTTCGAATCCTCTAAAACGTTATTTGATTAGTCGTTACTTAATCTTAAAACAAGTTCGCAGTTCAAGGGATAGGCTAAATCATTCGGAAAGGAATTAGATCACCCGCAAAGACATTCGCAAAAACTTAAATATAGATTCGAATGTGATCGATATCATCTAATGTACAATCGCATTAATCTGTCACAATAATTCCGTGATCTCTTTTCTCGCGAAATGCAATCTCCTTCAAATTACATCGGAAAGAACGAAAAATATATGTATATATATATATATATATTTATTCATATACAACAACCAGAAAGATGGAAAAGTAAAGGAAAAGATAAGGCACTTTTTCCCATACTGCGAATGCCCAACAAGAGACTTCCGCCGATGCATTTCGCATTAAAGTGACGCGTCCGATCGCGCCAACGGTACAGTTTTTTTTCTTTTTTTTTTTTTTTTTTTTTTCAGCGGGGTTTGCGTATCGTAAATTTCATCTTTCTTTTTCTTTTTTATATTTTTATAATTTTTTTTTTTAATCCGGAAAATATTCGATGATTTTAAAAAGCCGTCGTCCTTGACAATAGCGGACGGTTCGCCGGGCCGTGATTCGCCGCGCGATCCTCCGATCGCAATAACGTAACGCGGTAAAAATTGAAGTGTCGCATCTTATTATCATCGCAGTTGCCACGAGTGTATCAAGTTACAATGTATGATTAGTCTTATACGAAAATATTCAGTGTAAAAATAGCGCGAATTGTTACGGGGCAAGCTCGGGCGCGTCGCGCCGCAGCGCTCTCTGACGGCTGAACGCAAAAGTTGCCTGCTGCTACCAGTGACAACAAACAGATGGCCGTTCCTGCGACGACACGTCGCGCCACCAATGTCACGGTTTTTCTTCCTCCAACTTGCTATCCTCTTATCCAAAATAGTGTTCCCCCGTTTGTCCAGTAGGGACACGTTTTGTCGTCGTCCTGCTGCCCGTGTCCGGGACATCGTTGTTCTCGCAGCAGAAACGTCGTTCGCAATACGTATCAGACGATCGTTTCGTCTTGGTCGCGGATAACTACGATGCCTTTTTTGGCGTTTTCTCGTTGATCATTAGGTTACGTCCAGCGTTCGATGTCGAATCTCACTGTCAGCTAACTGCTACGTCAGCAGTTTGAAGAACATCAGGGCTAGTGATATGTTGATGAAAAGTACCAGCATTACGAGCTGCTGTCTCGAGAACCAGTCCTGCAAACAGTTTGCATCAATTAATTTGCATTCGTTAATTTAATTGGCATCTGTAAAATAATCACCATTTAGGTTATCTAAAATCTGATTTGATTGCACGGAGAAAAGTCAGATTAAAATAGCAACTAGTTTCCTTGTAAGAGCAATGGAGCAAATGTTAACCTCAAAATGTTGAATTAAAGTGTCAAGTTATTAAACCAACAATCACTAATGTTGATCCAAGATTTCCTGATCTTGTTTTAAAATGAGCAAGATTTTGGATTGACGTTTTGAGGTTGGCATCAATTTTATTGCTATTTTAAACTGATTGTTTTTCTCATGTTTAAGGTATATATAAGGTTGCTTTGTAAATTGTGTGATGCTCGTTGTCAAAAGCAAGTTTACATCATCATCATACAATTTGCATCGATGTTCGTAAAATTGCGACGAAGGTTTACTGAGAAATCCGATGATGAGCATGTAACTCACAATGCTTTTTTCAATTTCAATTCGTCATTGAATATTGTTTCCACTTTGAAAATGAAACAATTGATGCAAAACGTGTGATTGACATTTCAAATGGCCACTTTCATCGGAACGCTCAGTAAACCATTAATTACCGCCACGCTTAAGCATGCAAAAACAGTACCATTAAAATCGTTCAACCGAATGATTCGAATCAAAGCAATGGGAAGCGACAAGTTTGTCGGGGCTCGGGGGCCAGGGGATCACGCAAAACTGACAACTTAGTACTTAGACGAAACTCCATGCTCAGTGTCATGTGTCGCGAAACACCGTGGATTGTATTATAATGTATGTTTAATTGTAAATGAATAGCAGGGTGTTTGTTTACATAAAAACACATTATTCGGAAAAAGGTTATCTTTGAAGATATTTTTGTTTCAATTGTTGTTGTAACGTTTCCTGATATTTTACCGTCAATTGAGTATTAATTTTAGTCACTGCTTAATCGCGAATTGATTTAAGAAAGCGCCAGCCCGGCATCCTTGTTGTTTACTTTTCTAACGGGTAAAGGAGAGCGAGTTCAGGACCACCGAGTAACCTCCTTTTACTACGATTTTTCTCGCGGATAAAAGTAAGCGCTAGAGTGAAATAGATAATTACCCGACATCGAGCAACGTTACCCTTTTCATTACCGCGGGTAGAAACGAACGCAACTGGCGCTCGTGCTTATTTGAATAGACCGTTCAATTACCAAGACGTAGCGAGCGTTAATTGACACAGCCCGAATGGGATTATCGCGCGCGACCAAATTCTCACGCGCCCATCGTTTTCTCCATTCGTACGTAGCACATCGATTCGCACTCGGGAAAAAGTTTAGTTACGGCAACCACATTCGAACTATCTCTAGTTCAATCAACCAAAACGTACAGTCAACTTAAAATTCAACGCAGTTACTTTTTTGTAATATACAGTCCAGATGAACTCCTCGAGCGAGTCGTTCAGTATTATCTATCGAGTTTTGAATGTAATATCGCAAAGATTGTAAACGTGACGTTCGGGGAAAAATGCTCTACGTTCAGACAGCCTGCGGAAGTATGTTTTACGCGATCATTGTTATCGAAAGGAACGGTAGAAAGTCGATCGCATTGTTCCAGCGAAGATCTGCCGCTGTTGGAAGAACGTTCCATCCGTCTCTCTCCGCTTCTTTTTAATTTTTCGTAACGTTGGCGGCGTCGTTTTATCGAACTCTCGAGATCGCTCGGGTGGAAATCGGACAATAAACGTTGCACCTGGTCTTGTCGATCGCGCGAACAACTGTCTGAGAATAGGGCACTTTGCCCCGCGTCGTCCCGGACGATGACACTCACTTTAACCTGAGGACTGACTAAGTAGAGCAGAGGATTGGCTCGAAGCCTTTCTCTCTCGTCGATTTGTCTGCGAACTTCCTCGCGCCTCATGCTGCTCAACACGCTGACTTCTTCCCGGGACAGAGGCGCGGTGGCGGTTAGCTGAATCGGCTGCGCCACGTCCGGAAGCGATTTCTTGCGTTGTAAGCTCGTCGTCGCAACTGGCATCGCCTAAACAAGGACAAGCGTCATTTGCTTTTTTTATATCGTGCTAACCGGCAGCGACGTCCAATCGACGTCCATTCACACTTCATACTCGTCTTGCTTTACACTGTAAAAAATGTTGCCACGGTGCAAGCGTCGCATCTTGGCACTGTTTGGCAACAAATCTCGGCGTTACTTATTTTTTAGATTCAATAATTAGTTGTGTTGTATTGAAAACAGTTAGGATAAGAACTTGTAAATAAGCATGTAAACAGGAAAGTGCAATATTTTCACTGTATCTTTATTTGTTTAAAAGTAAGTCCTTATCTTATAAGTTGTTTTTTGGTTGAACAAAAAGTCCCTCCGATAAATGAAATTTAATATAATACACCGATGTCTTTAAATTTTACACTGGGAGTTAAATTTTAACAGTCGTTACCAATGTTTTGTTTTAAAATAAGTCTTAATTTAAGATATCTTAACTGGAGTAGTGTTTGCAATGTGTAAGTAATTTGCAAAGTTGACGTCCATGTTAGAACTGAGTTAATTGTCACTTCGAAAATAGTTTTTAGTAATTTTTTAGTAATTCATTTAAACTACTTCTGATTGGGTGTAACGATTCCCTTGATTTAGCATTTCATTTTTTACAGTGTATAAAAATCGCGAATTCTCCATTCTTTCGCATTTGTTGATTTTTTCTCATTGAAAGGAAGCAAAATTCGATGGTTGTTTATGGTTGCTGAGTTCATTGCGATTGAAAACTTTAAGGGGATGAATTGTCTAAGAAAAAATTGGAAAATAAAGCAGTAACCTTTTTTCTTTATTAAATTGCTAACACAGATGAACGGTTTAAAATTCTTCGGAAAATTGCTATCCGCGTATTTGCGGACTCTGAATGTAACTTACCCGTCATTCGCCAATCAATAAGTTCCAACGCAAATGAATAAAGGCTGATACATTTTTAGCTGTAGTTGATTAGATAGAGATTAAAAGATTTAGAAGATATTGTAGAATGTTACGGAAAATCTAATTAACTTTCTAACTAGAATATAAATGACTACTGAGTTATGTTGTTTTGTTACTTCGTGCTTCTAATTAGCTGGGTAACTTTCGACATAGTAATTTAAGAAGATGTAAAATTTGAAATGAGGAAATGAATTGTCAATAAAATGCGAGTGTGAAAAAAACAACTTTTTTCAAAACGTATTTTTGAAATGATACAAATATTCTTTCAAAATGTTTTATAGAATATTTGTGTCATTGCATGGAGAAAAAGTTTCCATGAAAATTATTGTACTATTCATCATTTATCAACAGGTAGCTAAATATGAAATACACGAACAATCATGAAAGACAATTTTAAATTTCAAGAATCATCTATGAACTTTGGGTTTGTTCACCTGGTGATGAATAGAACAGTAATTTTTTAGGTGTGCTTTTGCATTAGTTATAGAAGCTTTCTTAATTAGTATTGTAATAAAATGATATACAAAAACAAGTTAAAAATAAGTTGAAAATACTAAACCTTTGAGACTGTTTGAAAAATACATTTGATTTTTTTATGAGTATTACAGTTATAAACTTTGTTTTCATTGCCATTTTGAGTGTATAAAGAAATCCGAAATGGTTTAAATTGACAATTATTGACATTTTAACCATTTTCAAGCTTCTTGAGCGAGCTTAAAGTGGCAAGTTTAATCCATTTTTCATACAGACTCAAAAATACCCGGTTGTGTATTTACAAAGTTTGATGTGATTGTACAATGCTTCTTTTCAGCGTACTCATCGATTTGTTTTAACATTACTTACTTTTACATGCCTTTTAATTTTTAAGGTCATACATCATTATTTTTTTTCTATAAAATAATTTTGTTTTCCTCATCTATCGTAACTTGAAAGAGCTAGACATTTGCAATGTTAATTTTTCCGTAAACTGTTATTACGAATGCAATAGCTTTCTGAATACAATTATGGTTAATTATCAATTCAATTCAATTTATTATAACTGTGTTCAAAATGGAAGTTTATTTCAATTGAACCCTGCATTGAAAATTACATTTTGAATTTAACACAACCACCTTAACGTAACAAAAAATTCGTCTTCTAAAACGTCTATAAATGTACCGATCACTAATTATAATTATCTCTAGTGATTTAGTAAAGCTCGCTCTAATAATAGCCGGGGTAATATTTTTTTGTCAGCCGAAGTAGTTTGGCCGTGGAAAGCAATCGATCGAGAAACGCGTCTACGAAACGAAACATTAGCATAACGGAAAATCGGTTGACTAAACGATAAAGACGCGCAAGTATCGCAGCGGCAAAGTGAGAGCTCGTATCGCGGCACTTGAGGCATAGTTAACTCTAAGCATCCGCGGAGTTTCGGCGGCACATTGAATGCTTGCCAATATCGCTTGGGTAAACTCTTTGACTCGGCGCGCGACCTCAACTCCGAGTTGTCAACTTGTTGTATATCGAACGCTGTTAAAAATGATTCGCAAAGTAACGTCCTTCGTGAATGCGCGCTCAGACTCAGTCTAGTGTAACGATCGTCAGGAGAGCAGCCGTTATAATCACTTTGTCCTTAATGTAACTCACGTTGGGAACAGGCTAATGATATTACAATCTCGGCGTTAGTTACGATCGTCGGACTTTTCATTTAAAACGAATTCAATTGAGCAGTAAGAAAAATTGATTCTACAGTTCGCGAAACTTGATGGTCCGAAACTTCAAATCATTAGAATTGGTAGAACTTTATACATTTAGTTGCATTGCAAAACAAATTTTATTCTCTGTTTCTTTGGTTTGCCTTCTTTATTGTTTGAAAATATTAGTTGTTCAAAAAAATGTTCTTTCGAATAGGTGATTGATTACTAGATAATTAATTACAATAAGATGTTTATAAGTAAAATGAAGAAGAAAGTGCTATTTGAACTAGATAATAATGTAAGATAAATTATAGTTGAGAAACTGATTCTGACGTATAATATAAAATGTCATTGACCTGAAACCGGATACGTGTAAATGCTCCAAATTTCCGGAAATTGTTCAACTAAATCTTGTGATTCCAATCTAAACGTCTGCCATGGCTCATTGTCTTTGACGTACGGCCCTGTGATATTGTCATTACATTGCAAAAGCGGATTTGAGAAAGAAAAGGTCACCATATGAGAAATCGCATCCTGATTGTATCTCAAATTACACTTTAACTATGTATCAAATGAGTTGCAAAAGTTGTCATATTTGATAACATCCAGTTGGTAGACTTTTTGAACAAATGAATGGTTGTTGGAAAAAAAATATAAAATATTCAGGAGATTATAAAACTGACCGACAAAGCACACGCCTCGAATAAATAGACTATTGTTGTAAACAAAACTCGAGCATTTCATGTCTGTTTAAATTCATTCTAAACAAACATGATACATTAATTTAAAGATTGAATTAAATGTAAAATAATTTGTATTTTTAATTATTCATCGAATTCACAGTTATTAATATCATAATTAATACAAGTTTTATTGAATCAGTGCGGTAACATATATTTATATTTACGTTCTCAAGACTTCAACAGTTTTACTATTGACTCAATAATTTTTTTATTTATCAAATTTATGCATAACCTTGCTTAACTTTTTCTCTTTTAATAATCTTCGCGTCAGTCACCTTCATGTTTTACATATAAATTTAACTTTGAACATTTTGAATTATACACAATCTTTTCAAAACACTCTTCTGACGCAAAAGTTTGAATCTTGACTAAAAATTTTACATTCTGACACAAAATGAGTAATTTCTGTCTTAGAATTCTACATTTTTACTCAAAATTTGAACTTCTGAGCCAATAAAGTGTTTTAACGGTGTACCGTAAACTAAATTTTGCAAAAAAGAAATTTGTTTTCAATAATTTCAACTTGTACCCCTTAACTTAAATTTTATTAAACCTTCCATCCTTCTTAATTACACATTTTTCGAGAAATCTTGGTAATTAAAACAACAATCTATTTTCGAAAAACCTACAACATTGTTAATCGTATCTTTGACCTTGTCAAACTCAAACGGCAAAAAAAAAGTCATTCTCGTTTTTCGCAATGTCTTCCTCTTCGGCTCGCTGCCTACCTCGACGGGGGGAGCGACGATCCACGACTCCGAGGCTCGGCGTGCCATCAGCGCCGGGCTGCACAGCAGAGCCTCCTCTTCCTCATCCGGTTCCGGCGTCCAAAACATCGTGGCCGTCGTCACTCGCGGCACAAGTTCGCGCGAATCGGTAAAGTCGGGGACAAGTGTATGTGTGTGTGTTAGCGCGCGCGCACGCGCGCGTACCAAGGGACAAAGCCGAGTCGGCTCGGCCGAATTACCCCATGCTCGCTTTATTTATCGATCGATTTCTGTCCGGCTATTTATGTAGTTCCTCGGTCGCGCGCTTTCTAGTCCTGGCGAAGAAGCTGGGCCGCGGACTAACCGCGTCTGCTGCGGCCGCCGCGCTCCGACCAAAATAGAGCGACGCCCCACTATTACGGGGCCGAAAAAGAGTGCGAGCGAGAGCGAGCGATCCCGGGGGCCGCGGGGCCGCGGCCGAGTCAGCGGTTCGAATCGTTGGAAATTCGACTTTTGTACATTGTAAAAATAAGCGTCTCGGTTTCAGACGTTTTTCGAGTCTAGGGCAATAAAAGTGTCGACGATTGAGACCGGTGCAGATATCACAAGTGTTTCAAAGTGAGGCACTTGTTTCTTGTTGGGTACGCTTGGATAAAGATTGGTTTGAATCAACCGAATTTCGATTGGATCATCCAAATCGTCAGGTTGACGTTTGGCCGACTGAATATTTAGTTGAATCGATCGAATTCCGGTTGATTCATCCAAATCGTTTTTATCAGCGAGGAATGGTTATTTTTTTGAGTGGCTGCTATATATGATTAGAATTATGCTACAATTGGTCAAACTAAACATAAAAGTACTATATTTAGAACATCCGGAACAAACTTCATCTGAATTTTACGGTTTTAGAATATTTTTAAATCTATCAAAAATAAAGTACATAATTTAAAGGTGCGTTTTAAAACGCATCCCAGATACGCGATTTTGTGTACTGAGCAGGACTTTCCTCCAATTGGTTCCACAAAAAACTGTTTAATAAATTTTTCATCAGTCACAATTTTTAGGGGCGAATCAGTGTAGCTCGCAAACATTCTTTCTACAATAGACGAACTTTTTAAGAGCCAATGATCCGCGACCACACATCGCCCGGGCTCGCACTTCCGCGATTTCTAGCTTTCGCCGAATTTTCGTCTTCCGCGACCCAACGACGCCCGTCGCGGTGTCATTTAAAAATACAACTGTCGTTGGCGCGCCACGGCCGGACGACGGATAAATCAGTTAGTTATCTTTAATCTTTGAGCGATGAAGTGCTGACTTGGAGCGCTTCATTTGCCAGCCGATTCGAATGAATATCGCTTCAGGCCAGAGAACGGGCCATTATTCTGATGAAAAAAATGATTACCGTGCAAAAAACGACGTGTTTATTAATGTCGCAGTTTCGAATGTACGGTTGATGTTACTATGACAGTTGCGAATGGCGTCGCCTTGTTGTGTGTCACGTGACCCGTTCCAACCAATCGTGGGTCTTATTCGCGCGCTGACTATATCGCAATGTTTTCATAATACCGTTCTCATAGTTTCGTGTTTACATCGATGTGTACATACAGTAGCACTCAAAAGTAGCCTGGTAAAAAAAAAGTGTATTTGTCATGTGTCGCAATCGGCGAAACGAGGTGATAAATATGCAATATGGTATAATTATTATCAAGTGTAAACAAAGTCAGTCAAACGAATGTTCCTTGCGGATCTTGAGTCAAAATATATCATATATCAAGTGTTGTTGTATGTATACTGGTTTTCATTACAAGGAACTGTTTATATCGGGAGAAATAAATGGCTAAATTGGTAAATTCAGATAGTTATTTTTTTTTATGGTTAACCAATTTGAAGGTTACGCTTGTAATGTTTTTCTGATTAATGAAATAAGAAGATTGACATTTTAAAATTTTGTTTCATTTAATGGATGTTATACATACTTCATTATGCATAATGAATTTGTTAATATCACTTTTTTCATAACACATCTTTTTTACTTCAAATTTATTCTGCCAACCCTCCATTGAAAAAAATACCCGATAGAATTAAATAAAATATTCTTCAATCAAATAAACACGTTGTTGAATGAAATAAATTATACCAAAAGTATATTTCAGGATTTAATTAAATTTACCAAGTGCAATAGATACTTTGATCTACTTTACTTTTTACAATCTCAATCCTATGCAAATCTCTTCAAGTATATTAAACTTGTTCAAATTCCACGCCTATCTAAAAATCACCTTGACCTAAACTGAAATTAAAGCCTCGATAAAATGTCGATAGGTTATTTCAATGGCGTTCGAAAATGGTTCTATGAAAAGCGCGCATCCGTGGCTCGTTGATTTCCAAAACAAACATCCGTTGGTTCACCGAAATTATCGACGCATCACGTTTTAGGAACGTTGATTCGGCAAAGGAAACAGACGTACGTCGTCGCGTCATTAGTATCGCGTCTTGATTTGTGCAATTATTGCGAGTTTCAACGCAGGTCTCGAAATTGCGCAAAGAGTTTGCACCGTTGGACCAGCGATGAGTCAGTTGAAAGCAATGCGATTTACATTTAGAGAGATATTGACGCGAGGATGCAAATACTTTGCGCGGAAACCTGCGCTACTGCGACTTCCGCGCAAATGCCTGCAACCGATCAGGTAATTTTAGATTCGCGAAAATCGCTTAGAATTAATAACGCGCATTGTCTTCGGAGCGGCTTCCCGTTTTCAAGGTCCGCGAGCTTTTGGCACCGGCCGTGCGACGACGTTAGCTTCGCTTTAACGAAAAAAAAGGTGGTCGAAGAGACGTTATTATTTCTTGCAACTGACACGTTCTTTTGTTGCGATCGCTATTACACAGAATTAAACATATCTTAAAGTAATTGAAATCTCAGTATTGCATTGTGAAAACGAGTGTATTTTAAACATTTTGACTAAAAGAAAGTTATAAGTTATATATGACAGTCATACATGAGACCGTGTACTGAAAAAATTTGACGAAAAAAAATTATTAATATTTTTGTAGTTGTAACTATTTTAATGGAACTTCGTTAGTTTCAACGTTAATTCAACTTGAACTTTGTAAAGGGAATTCAATTAAATCAATGTATACTTGGGGCAGATCGTGACGATAAATGAATCGCAAGAAGTGGTCAACTAAAATGTATATTATCCATACGTCCCTTTTATTACAAGTATTACGTTAATTCGTAGACTTCTCAATTTCCTCGCGAGTTACATAAATACATTGTTTGCTCATAAATTTAGATTCACTTCTACATAATTAACGTTCATATGAATTGAATCAAAACGCAACAGTATTCGAACGGAATAAAAAATTTGGTCGTCTGCTTGACTTGTAACATTTATTTTTATTAAAATACCGCGATAGATTTTTTTCCATTCTATATTTATAACTGAAAAATTTTGTGTTGAAACTTTTCACCAACGAAATACAACCTATATCACATCGAATCACTATACACTTGAAAGAAATTGATATGCATCAAGTTTGTCACGAGTTGTAAACGTATTTTTCAAAAACAAGTGTCTTATTTTGAAACATTTTTTATGAGACACCAAAAATGTTTAATTTAAGGCACTTATGATGTCTCAAGCACAAGAAATGTCTTAATAATAATTAATAAGACACTTGCATTTTCAGTGCAGAAAAATGCATAGTCTCTGTATGAGAAACGAGAATTCATGCTTTTATAATTCTCATACTTAAACCTTGCATTTTCTCTTCGGCTTACAACTTACGGAAAACTTCATGGACATTGCATTTTCTCACGACGAAAGTCGAAATTACGTACGTATGAATTCGTAAATTGAAACAACGTACAAGTTGAAACGCAGTCGTATATTTTTTCTCTCTTCCACGCTTAGACAGAAATCGAACATTTGCCTGTAGTTTGTTCACCCAAGTATTATTATCTCCAACATTTGTACATTTCGATCTGAGATCAAACAAGAACACATTATTAATTAAATTCGTTTGTTCTCCGCTCCTGTCCCATTCTCGACATTCGGGAACTAATTTCGAAGATTACTCGTCAAAGCTATATTCGTCAGACGCATTTGTCACACAACATCGAGTAAAACGTGGATGTCACCGACGTGTATCGTCTTAGACCCGGACGTCTGTCGGCCATCGTGTCGTTTGCGATTAAAACGTGTTTTCACATCGCCAAGCAAAGACAATGGCCGTCGAAGCTCGAAGTCAGCGTTGCCCCGCGGACTTGACATTCCTTCACTCGCGTCGTCTTATCAAAATCATATCAAACGTCGCTAAATGCTTATCCCGATTGCCGTAGAAAATAATTGTTTCCTTTAATTAACCTTCGTCTCAGAATCGTTCATCAGACAGTAAGCGTGACAGTCCGGCATCGGTTTATTACACTTTACAAATACGTTATCATTATTGTTATTGTTATTCTTAGCGTTGCGATTAACCATATTAGACACTTGAATTAGGTCACGTCAGCAACAGTTGAGGTTAAAAGACAAAATATATTTATCGTCTAAAATCTTCGGGCTCGATGAGGTACTTTTGCATTGGACCAGGCTCGCTTCGAGAGAAAAGACACTTTGGAAAGCCTTCCGCGTTTCTTTTTTACGCGGAGTTCAAGAGCAGGAATTTCGTTCGGACGTTTGTTATTTTAATTCTCTCATCGTTATATTATACTTGCTTATTGTTTTCGGTGTGTGTTTTTTGTGATGAAAATCAGTTGTGGTTGGTTTCTGTTTTGTTGTACTAATAGAATCAAACAGTTAAAGTTATTACTGAATTGTAAAAGTTATTATTTAAATGGTAAAATTTGCTTCGGTTTTACCACTTATATAGTACGCTATACAGTTTATAAGTGGTAACTTTTACTACTTTTTCCTTTCAGTGTGGAAAGACATTTGGGCTTTGTAACTAGGAACGGTTTTAGTGACACGATTTTGGAGTATTATTTACAGTTGGATAAAAACGGAAGCAGAGTCGTTGGAAACTTTGTTTTTGGCAGGTTTCGGAATGATATTTGTATTTTCTTATTGAACAGTATTGTAAGAGAGTGAATAATTTGATTTTTGGCAATTAATTTAAAATTGGCCAGTTGTTGCATCTTATCAGGTAATTTGATTCAGTTGACGTAAACATTGGATTTTGTACTCTGCAAACAATATTAGTGTTTGGCTAAATTGGTAGATGCAATGCAAATAATAATTTTGCGATATTCGTTTGATCGACGGGAAATTCAGTATCAGCGGTGCCAACTGTGGCTAGAATTTTCATTGTCAAGCAGTAATATAAGTAATAAATTTTAAGGTTTTTAATATTAAGAATCAAAATTGAAGATACAAATTTATTTGCATTATTAAAAATTTTGTTACAAAAACTTCTAACTTGTTTAAATAATTTTTACTTTTTATTTCTTTTCCGTGGAGCATACAAATATATGAAAACCTAAAACAAAAATAAATAGAAATAGAAAACGTTAAATGCATGTTTTTGAACTCTGTAATAAAAATTTCCAAAGTTGGCAAAGCTGATTTACATAAATGCACCGTGCGATATTAAAGTTAGAAATTCACGCGTTAAATTCGTGTGTACAATTGACAAGGAAATGTGTGTAAACTGTTTTGTGCGATTTTAATATTGTAAATGTGTAGAAAACAAAAAGTGAAGTTTTGGCATTTCATATAGTAAGGTAAAGTTTGAATTCGCGGAACGGCTCGGTCAGAAATAATCAATAAAAATATAATTTCCCCGTCAACATCCGTTCCGAGGAACCGAATTGAAGAAGGCGACTTCCATTTCGAGTACGTTTAGACATGCGTTAGAAAAATAATCTCTTCGGCAAACAGGGATAACGGTGTGGAGGTTTGAGGATGTGGGAGGTCGATGCTTCATTGTGTTGAAAGTCTTGTCAACGTTAAAATAGTGCACTGAGAAACGTGTACCAATATTGTGACATTTTTCTTATAGTACCGGACTCGACAATATCTTGACAGAGCTAATGGACTACGGTAAATAAAAATTTTATTATAAAATAAGAGCGAAATGAAGATGTGTGAACAAATTGGTCCCCGCCTCCACACCGCTAACAACCTCAACCTCAACCTTAACTCTTTTATTATCGCGTGCCTGTTGCTATATAACAGACGATTATGTAAACTATTTTTCTTTCGGAACCCAGTGTTAGGTTTTCCTTCGATTCGCGAATTTTCGCCACATTTATCCTTATATATTTTTTAAGTGGTGTTTCACTCATATAGACAGTGTAGAAATATTGAATGAAGCCGGAATCCGAAGTAAAGTAGAATACATTAAGTTCATCAAGTATAGTTGTTTTTGATAAACGAACGTTGATTAATAACAATAATATTATTATTATTTTGATTACTGCTACTATTATAGTTCTTTAACCCCTCTAAAATTGATATTAAAGAAAAAGTTGACTTTTGTTTGACTTCATGATTAATTTTAAAAAGCGTAATCTGAATAAAAGAGACTGTCATTAATGCAGTATGAGAGAAAATGTGATTTTGATGAACTCCAATTTAAAGTGAGTTTGATACTTCGCAAAGTCGCGTTTATTATCAATAATAGTTATCAAACAACGACTAAAAAAGTTGAATAAAATTGTGAAATTTCATGAAGAAAGCAATGTTTCGTTCAAATAAATTTGAATTTAATTTTGTTTTACGAACGTCCGTTTGCAAAACGAAATTATGTTGACTCCAAAGTACCGAGGAATGGTTAACAATTATTTTAAAGTGATCAACTTCAGACGACTGTCTGATGAATGCGAAAGCCATCGATATTGATTACAGGGCATTCTTATGCAATTATGCAACCACGGTAAATAAAAGTCTTTGATTACATAATATTGTGACATAACACTTCCAGGCAAAATTTATTAAGCTGCTCTAATCAACGTTAAATTATTCTTTGCTAACGAAGTGATAGAAGTCATTCCATTGAACCGTTCGAACTAAGGACAATTATTGAATTTGTCTTTTCAAAGCGAAATGAAGTTTATCTTGGCGACTCTCTGGAGCAGAATTTTTAACGGATGTTTTATAGACAAAAGTGGATTTATTTTCGTGAACGATTAAATACTATATTCCGTGCTTCCGACAATTTTCTACTTTATTTATTATACCGTTTTCTTGTCATACTTTGAATGGAAAATAATTTTTATGTAATCTTTTTGTTACATTTGATTCTATTCGTCAGTTTAATAAATATATATATATATATATATATAT
>JABFOV010001975.1:0-21974 GCA_022817685.1 Aradophagus sp. ZL-2020 | reverse complement strand
CATACACGGAGAATATGCTGCGGCTTCATCTAAGCTTATGTAACTAAGCAAATCGTAGTCGACTGATATTTTGTTTTTTTTTTCAATCGCATGCCAGCATACCAGATGTAGAAAGATCTCGGGGGCACGGGGATTTGTATAAGAGCCACCCCGCCCCCCCCCCCCCCCCCCCCCCGCGTGCCCCACCAGGGCCCGGCGCGTTTCGTGACTCGTTCGAATATCAAGCCACGGGTGTAGTTCGCGCATCGGCCGATAATAAACATGTCATAATGTTATGACCGTGCGCGGCCGAGGCAGGCCGGTCCCACGGATTCGGCGCTGCGCCGCCGCCGGGCGTGGATTATTAAGCCGGACTTTTTTAGCCACGGGAGAAAGGCCGGGTAACACAAGAAGTTGTTCCTTCGGCGTGAAATATTGCGCGCGCCTCGTTGCCGGGCAAACCTGTCCTGCGCTTTGTTTCGCCGTTAACGAAATTGTTAAGCAACTTACAAAATCGATGGCATTTGCGGTCAGCTTCACTTTATTTGCTTTACTTTTTTTCTGTAGATCGATTTTTACTTGCAGGACATTGTTAATGAGGTTGAAAACCGATGGTATTTGGTATCACTTTTATTGTTTTTTCTCCGTATTGATTTTATATTTTTTTCAATTTTTTAATCACCTTTGTTTATCAATTACGTCGTTCGGCGAAAAAACCGATTATTTGGTTAGTAAAAAATCATTTATTATACTTGAAATGAACAAACAGGATATAGTGGATTTTCCAATAAATTTAGACGTATCCCCTAGAGTAACCATATCTAAAGCTAATGAATCGCGTTAAGAATTAATTTATTCAATCAAGTTATTGTGACACCGGACAAGTCTTGTAAATCATATTGATTTGGTCCATAAATTCTAACAGTTTGAATGGTCAACGTAAGTAAATTCTCACTTTAGTAATGAAATATATAAATACGCGAGTGATCTCACATAAAAAAGGAAATCTTGTGAAATTGAAATTGATTTCAAAATCTTTTTCATTAGGTAAGTAAATTAATCTTCTTACAAATCGATTTTAAAATAGGATTCGTATAAATGGAAAAGATACAAGTGCAATGAATTATTTTTTATTTTTATTTCCACGTCGCCACGACAAAAGCAACATAAATGTCAACGTGACAGTAAAGTGCGCCATTTTTTCTAACAACATTTCCTCCCGTCACGAGCAACTTTTATTGCCGACAATTAAGATCTTGTCAATCAAAGTTTGAACTCGCTTGATTGCATATTATTAGACGTCACATAATAATTTTACGTTATTGATGATACGTGTAACAATGTTTATTGCGTTTCAATTTCCCTGCCATTATGCAGCGAGTAATGCTGAATATGATTACATCTGGTTCAAATAATACTGAGAAGCGCGCAACGATACGCATTCAACTAATATATGTTATGCTTTCGTTAATAAACGCCTGGCGAAAAAGTAGACCGTAATTACTGCTGATGTATTTATAGTTATGTTCTAATTAATTATTTGCAATCGTAACTACTAGTTAATTATTACCGTTGGCCGAACGTAAAATTATACAAGCGTTTCGACTTCTGCTAGGCGATTCGCTTTTAAATTAATATGCAGATTTAATTTTGCAATTAGTTTTTCACCTCGGCTAGACTTTTATAAAGATTACGTTTTCTTTTGATTCTTTTTCTTCTATTTCAATTTCAATAATGAATCGTTCACTTTGTATTATCTTCGATAGCTTGTAGCACTCATTCCCAGTTCAACTTGTTGAAATTTAATATTTAAATAACATTGCAAGTTTTACATTGTAAGCTGAGAAAAATATACTTTTTGACATGTAAACAAAATTGTTAAAATACGAGTTTTAAGAATAATGTTTACCTTTCAGGCTGCCAACTTAAAACTCAAACCTTGAAACTTTTCTTCGTAAAATAACAAACCATTCCTTCACAATTTTTTTCAATCAATGTGAATCATTTTGAAAGCAATATTTTTGAGAGTGTAGAGCAAAATTGTATACCTATTTTTCAAAAATTTTACCCTCTCGGTAGAATTGCCATTTTTCTTATGTATTTCGAACAATTTTCATAATATTGTTCACTTATAACATCTATAAACCTTTTTTCATAATTTCTCAAAGTTTAGCTTATTTCGATTTTTCTTCTCTTTTTCATTTTGAAAAGTCATAACTAAACACACATAACAAAGCCCGAAAGTGTGCGTTACCGCGAGGATGAAAGCGCGAAATAATTGGTCGGAATTGCCGGGCGTGAAAAATGGAGATGTTATGTCTAATATTTTTGCCGAATGATAATGCATCAGCGGCGTAACGCGCTCTCAATATCCAGTGCTCGGCTGACACAATTGACGCGAACGTCACCATTATCGACGCGGCGCTTTGATTCGGAACAACGCCGGCATCGCAACTGGCCATTGTGCTTTTAACGCCGACCTTTTCGCCGCTCCGGGTACTAACTGCGCTGTTCCCTCGCCGCACGCACACCGCCATAAGCTCGTCGCGCGTTCCGTCAGAATGCCGCGTTGTTTCACGCTTGCGGCCTGTGTACTAATGTCGACCGGCATCCTAATATTCAGCACTATTCATCACTCGCGCAAGATTATTCTATTTATGCCACCGGACAATTCGGACTTGTTTATCGGCAGAAGCCACGAATCAGGGTGTCTCGTATTAGTGGCGCGTGTATATTCGATCGCGCTTTTGTTCGTTATATCACTTTTAAGAAATTTAATCGAAGAAAGGAAGCCACAGAATCGAATCAACTGTTGAGGAGTTGATAACAAAATTTTATAATATAATTCATTTGCTCCAAATAGTATTATGTGAATTATAGTCGTTGCATGTCAACTTATCGAGGGACCACAATGTGGGATTATGAAACATTTGATTTTCTTTGATAAGTACTAGAAAATTATAAAAATGCCAAGTTGAGTAACGACCACCCATAAACCCACAAACGGCCCAGCTTGACTTTAATTTAAACACACCGAACGTCCCACATTTCTCACACAATAACGGGACCAATTCGCGGCACAATGTCCAGACGAGGAAACTCGTTTGCGCGTGACAAAAGTAAGCGCGGTAGTCGGCCGACGGCTCAAAGTGCGCGTCCCCGAGGACAAATCGGGCGGCGGCGTGTGTTTCGAGTTATTAATTATGCGACGCGCGCGTGGCCTTTTTCCACATTTCTGGCCTTGAAGGTTTCGGAGCCGGGGTCGCCGTACCCCGTCGAATTTATTTATCAGCCCCGGGGGTACCCGTCGCTCCGGCTCATCTCTTACTCCGTCCGAATGTTGGCAAAAAGCGCGGCTTTTCAGCGCGTCATATGACTTCGGTATTCATGTGTCGCACGACATCGTACATTTCCATACCTCGGATACGCGGCCCGTTTTCAGATCCAATACCGGTTCTCATTCCCGATGGTTTTTCATCGGCATTTTTATTTATCGCAAGCGAACGCACGATTTATTCGCTCGGCTCTACGGCTTTTTATGCTCTTATTCCGCCGGCAGTTTAAATTCGAACATAAACTTCTCGTATCCGAATGTCACGTGCAAGAAAAGTAGGTGAACGCGCCGGGATGTTGTATAATTTTTGCACAATTTCAAGTAATGCGGCGCAACGTGAAATCGCGAATACATCGCTTGGTTTTATGTCCGACACGCAGGTTACGTTGTTGTAAATAGTTGAGCGATTGCGCACTGCGCTCTTTTCCCGATAAATCGTTTGCCAATTCAACTTCCAAACGAAGACATTTGAGCGACGAAGTGGTTCGCGCTGAGAAAATGTCTTTTACTTTGAGACATAGATGTTTTAGATTGTAACTATTACGTAGCACCGAAGTTATAATAAAACATTAAACTTGATTGGTTTATTGTGGAGATTTTTTCGTTTAATGGGTCCATAGACGAGGAATCATGATCTATTTATCTGCATGGCACGAATGATAAAGTCACACAACCTCGTGGGTTGTGTGATAGACCCGGACAAAGAAAGGCTTAAATGATGCATATTTGGTAAGACGTGAATAGTAAAAAACGATGCAAATAATTATAGATATATAAATTTAAACGTGACTTCACGGGTCTAACAGACTCAATGTGAAAATACCCTAATATTTGGGTTATAAAGTGATTAATGCAAATTATTTCGTCTTTTAAGAAATAAATAATTTTATTATACGTTCCCTTGATCACATAAGGTATGTTTTTAATAAACAATTTAAAAAAACTCAACGTTCGTTAAATAAATTATTCCTACAATAAACTGATTCCACTTATCGTAAGAATTTCAAGATTTTAATTCAATATTTACATTAATGATTAATTTGATACGTAAGGTAATAAGATTAAATACAATCTCTTTTGAGTCCTTTAAGTGATATTAACAATCGAATGATCAAAAGTGCGGCGAGAAAGGAGTCCCGGTGAAACGCTGCAAAGTGAAACGCGAGATGAGTCGGATATGAGTGTCGCGAGGGTCGTGGCGGGAGGGAGGGGATAGGCATCTAACTAGTTGGGGCGACACATTGACACATCGCCACAAAATTAACACATTCTTCTCACTCCCCGACAGCGTGACGACAATCACGAAATAATGCATTCTATGCGAACGAGCGAGCGACTGAAATGCGCGGCGGTCGTTGCGGTTCGATACCTCTCTCTAATCTCGGCTCGCAGCACCTGCTCTGCGCCACTCTTCCACCATTACCTGTGCCCGGCACCGATGCCCTCTATACCTACCAATCAACGGTGACAATTATCGAGACCATTTTGACTTCAATAATTGATGCTCGAAAAAAGGACAACACCGCCCTTTATCGACCGATTCCGCTATTTTCGTCCTTGTTTTTCATTATTTCCTCGGAAAGGAAACGGATTTCGCGAAATCAAAGAATCGTTTGGGTTAATTTTTTTTTCTAATATTTGAGAGATTAATTTTTTTTATAAAAACAATATTGTATCCACTTGTTTAATATGTTTGGTTTTTTATTTCAATAATTTCATTATTTTGTATCGAAAAATTCAGTGGAAATATTAGATTATAAAATTAATTCAGATAACAATATTAAATGCTCTTATATCAGTATTACGAATTAATAAAGTTACGTATTTCAACTAATATTAACACTGATATTCAGCAAATCAATAAAATATTAAGTTGGAAAAAGATTTGAAAATTGAGTTTTATTAATTTAACAAAGCTGTTGAAAAAGTGTAGATTCTTAAAATTCTTCCGTACTCATTGATTTAATCAAAGTTCGGTTGAATTAACGAAATATGTTTGTCAATTTTTTTCTTTTCCGCTTCTTCTCAATTTAGTTTTACACACACTCTCTCTCTCTCTCTCTCTCTCTCTCTCTCTCTCTCTCTCTCTTTCTCGTCCCCACCGTTCTTGCTCCTTTGACATACAATTGAAATGAAACGTATTACAGGCACTTAATTAATATTCAAATCAGTCGGTCGGGACGCAAAAAAGGGGCACGGCTTGAATCACCGGCAATGTCGTTTCGGGTAAAAATTCCGGTCGACAAATCGAATTGTAATTTGAATATTAATATCTATCGATCGTCTGGGCTCGCGCGGCCGATGTCGAATAATTAGAAACAAACGGAACGAAATGACGGCGAAAAGTGTTCGTGATTCGATGTGCACGATTGATGCGATAAAATGACGTATGAACGGGGGATGATGGATGGCCGGTACCTGCGTGAAACCCGAAGAATTGACAAGTTGCGCTGCCGCGATCGCGATAATCGACTGCGCCGCCGCATGTTATTAAACGACAATCGAAATACGGGTACTTTATAAAATCTGTTTATATCGATTTTCGTTGATTACACGCCAAAGCTTGCCCGCAACCGATATTATCGTTTCGAATAACATTTCACAGTAATCGCTCGCGGCTTCGTTGCGCGAAAGCTGAAAGTTCAATTATCCCCGATAATTAATTAAATTTAAACGCCCGATACGTTCGTCAATAATTCACCGAAATTCAACGTGCGTTGCCACCTGACTTTCTTTGGCTCAGTTGTCGCAGTTTTTCTACTCGCGTTCGATCGGAACAGTCGATCGTTTTCACGTACCTTAAAAGCTTTGTTGGTTAAAAGAATGTATTTTATTATTTTTAAATACTCAAGACTTTTTATTACATTTAAAAATTTGCAGTATGAACAGTATTACTTAATAATCAGCGACGTTTGTCTGTTTGTATAATTATGTAGTTATAATATTAAGAGAAAAGCGATTTCAAATTGTTATGAAAAAATTTCATTATCAAGCTGTGACAAAAACTACATTAACGAGAATTCATTTACTTGAATTTTTCGCATTGAATTATTTAGTTCCCTTTTTATAAAAAAAAAATTCTATTCAATTATCTATAAACCTATTTCGTCTCTCGTAATCAATTAGTTAATTTTATATTGAATAAAAATATTTTGCTTGCTGATTTCACTTAACAAAATAACAAATTGTGTCACTCCGTTTTGTCCAAGTGGAAAGTAAAGAAATTAAAATTCCGTTAATTTCGTTGCAAAGTGTCGAGTGGCGATGAAACTGAAATATACGAAAGTCCCAGTTAGGTAGCTGCTTAATACTCGAGTAATTAATATCTCTTTGCTCGCACTCGATCCTGAAAAGCGGAAGTGCGCTCAAGTTGCTCGGCGTAACGTGGCTGTTGCAAAGTTTGGCGGAAATTGCTTCTTCGGATCCAAGATTAAGAGGCTCGGCAGGTCCTCTTCGTTTTTCTCCTTTGATTGTGCGCGCGGCAAGGCGGAGGGCATTTTTTAATAAGCGACAATTAAAGGGCTGTGAGAGCTCGGCCCCGCCTGCTTAACTCCAAAAGTGTCGGCAACATTATCACCCGCTTCTTTTTAATATTCCTCGGAGCTTTACCGCTAAGCGCTCATACGGTGACTTGATTTTCTTTTCTAGATAAGATACGGCGCTTGAATTTCGTTTCGTTTTTCAATATGATATTTTACGGTATATATCGTTACCCTGGTTGAAGACTATGATACCTGAAACATTTTTCAAAGACTGAGACATTTCAAAATTTGTAGAAAAAAAAAAAACTTTTTTTCTACAATTTTACATCAGAATTACTTAAACCCACATTAACTTCAACCATTTTCTTCACTTCCAATCCAAAAAGACACCTTCTTCAACGACAGAAAAAGATACCCCAACCCCTGTCAAAGTAACTGTCAACTCGAAATCTCCGTCAAGTCAACTGAACTGACGTTCGTACGAGCGCAGCCGGGCATATTAACACATTGAAATCCCGAACTGGTTAGCGACGTTTTTCGACTGAAAAAAGAAAGAAAAAAAAACCGGGCCCGAAGCTCTTTTACTGCCGGAGCCGACAAACATTTCCAATCGTCGACGGCGGGTAGGTGTAAATTACGGCATAAAACGTAGCGCGGAATATCGCGCGATGCACTCGGGCTTATATATGGGCCGGGCAACGGTGGCTTTATACTTTCTTGAAAATTGTATTAAAATGCTCGTCTTTTATGATCGTGTCAAACTACCTACCAGTTGGTCGGCGCTCGTCGCGCGCCCTCCTCGTCTTCGACGGCGGACTTTTGCGACGGTGCGGGCGCCCCCTCGCGACGATTGCACGCGCGTAAATGCGAATCTGCCAAGTGCGCGCCCCACTTTGCCTTCGCGTCGCGCGCTAGGCGCGCCCTCGCGACGTTTCAATCCCGATTTTACGATTCCCCGTCGACCGGCGCTGTAAACTTTTATTTCGCGAATTTGCGAACAAGTCGGGCGCGAAATCGCGAGACGGGCGTAAAAAATAGTCGAAGCACGTGGGAGATGTGTGTTTATTTATTTATTGGGTTTTCCGTCTTCGTTTTATTTAGTTAGGCATTTTATTTTAGCTAGGATGGGTGACGAGGAAAGAATATGTTTTTACTATTATATGTACAGAAAAAAAAAAGTATTTTTGCATCAGAGATTTTCCGTATTAATAATATTATTGTTAAGAAATAATGGCAATAATAATTACATTTTTGAAGTGAAAATTTTGTAATGCTGAAAAGATATAGCTTTGTCAAACTATTTAAACATCCCTACAAATTCAACCGTAGTTTTCGAAAATTGTTTTCTTATATTAATGAAGAATAACTCGCGAATAATCATACGGGTATGGCAGAGTCAGTCCATAGAAAACAAAACAAAAAATCTATGTCATTATAAAATTCACTGTCAATTTTCCCTGACAATTTCGTTTCATTACTTTGCACTTGAAATATTACAAGGTTCAGTTTGCGCTATAGTTCAAAATATATAACAATCTTTTCAATCTCTGAATGAAAGATTTTAAGAAAGGAAGGAACTTATGTGCCACTCGAATATCGTCGATTAGAGACTCAAACAAGTTACGCGTGGAATCGTCTAGGTCGAAAGGAAGAATCGTCCGTTTATTGTTGCGAATGACTTGGGAGTGCGCTCGACAATAAAACATTAATTAATAGCGACGGCTGACTCAAAATGGCAGTGGAAGCTTCAGCTGAATCGCTTGGCGATTATGGCGTGTTTCCATAGACACGCCTTTTTGCCCAAAGAGCTAAGTGTCGGCGAAAAGGAAATAAAATGGCAAGAAAAAACGAGCGCGAAACAAAGAAAACGGGAACGATGCACCAAAGCCACCTGTTTAACTCCATTTCCAATTCGAAATGCTTCCGTTTCGTTTGTTCGCTGTAAAAGTGATACGTTCGAATTAGATCCTTTCATCATTGGGTAGAAAAAGAACTGACTAATAGACAAAGAGTTCAGGAACAATATTAATAAATCCAATTATTAATACTATTAAAAAAACAATGTTAACGAAATACGTGACTGTAAATTTCAATTTAGAGAAAATTAAAATTAACAATTGAAAGAAATTGAAAAAAAGAAATTATAATGCAACGAGTGTCCAAGGACCTCAAGTTAAGGTCAAAGAATGGCATTCATTTCATTCAGAGATAATACTTGTGCGACAAAGTAATATGCAAAAATTAAATTAAATTAAAAAATTAAAACATTGTAGTATATAATTGTAACTAAACAATCCAGGAAGAAATTAAAAAAAATTGAAACTGCAACGAATAGTTATTTTGCCGTTGGATTAACAAGCGTGAAACGTTGAAGATTGTGGATCGGCGAAATTCGTGCTTAGTAGAATATAGTCGGGTAAGCATTGCCAACGTGTCGGCATGAAACAATTAGTTAGGAAACAGGAGATACAAGGAGGATGGAGTAATTCGGCTGGTTAAGCCAACTAATATCCTTACTCTCATCCTTATTATTATCCACCCCTTTGCACTGATCGCCTTTGCCGCGAGTGCTTAACACTACTTAACACAATGGCTGTTTTCAGATATTAAGGCATACCTTCAATTTCATCTAATTTCACGTGCCTCAACTAAAAGCCTTATTTACCAATTCTTGTGCCACGAGACTGGCTACTTTTGTTGCCCCGCTTACGAAAAGTCGCTTCGATTTACGACATTCATTTCAATGGTAAGTCAACATTAAATGTCTTACGAAACAACAATTGATGTCTTAGGAAATATCAAACATTTTAATGAAACAGTAATTCACTTTTATTTTGATTAAAATATTATAGATGTACTAAGACACGTAAAGCAAAATAAGGTGTAGATAATGACAACTTTAGATATGCTTTTTTTATAATCAGAACTATAATAAAAGTATCTGTCAAAATTATCCCAAAATAATATATTTTTTATACAGTCACATCGTATGAAAAATGATACTAACTATCATCAATCAATATTTCAATTATATCATATATCAATATTTTCAATCGTGCAATACTTTACGTATTCGGATAATTGTTAAAAAATGAAATTTGAAACAAAAACAGAACAGAAAGGAATAAGAATAAATATTATCAATAAATATTATAATATTTGCAATTTATAAAAACGGATAAGAAGTGAAATTAGAGGCAAAAATGGATATATAAATGGAAAAAAACAAACAAACAAAATATCGTTGATGAATAGTTGAAAAGAAGCGGATATCTTTGATTCGATATGAGGTGTTGAAAAGAGTGGACGGCGGAAGTTGAGTAGCGAGCATGGGGGATAAGCGACTTATGAATTGATAGAAGCGTGAAGCGGAGTTAGTCGGACAGTAGCAATTTGAAAATGGGCAGGTGTTCTAAACCGGAAGCCTTTAGTCATGCCGTGGAATCGACTCAATGGACCGACAAATTCGAACTATGACTTTTGACTGTATAATCCTACTTTAGTCCTTTCCAATTGGAAAGTGAGAAGGCTTTGTGCCGCGTAGAAAAGGAGGGTCCCCAGCTTTTCATCCCGAACTTCCTTCAGGTATGCGTCGACTGAGCCTCGGCTTCGAAGATGCAAACAAACTTGTCAATTATACACGTAAATCAAAAGTCGACGACAAAGTTCATTGTTCGCTATCGTTTTCTTATTGTCCGCATTATTATTTTACAACTGTTAGTTCGTAAAATGAACCGCATAACATCTCACTCGAACGTGATAGTTAAAAAGAAAATACGAAAAGAAAGTTAGCGATTCTTTTTTTTTTTTGTAATGAATTCAAAATACATTAATGATATTTAGATCTTCATATTAAGATCAAACTATACATAATGTATAAGAAGAAATATATAAAATATTGATAAATATGTATTTGAAGGAAAAGTGTTAAATCCGTTTCTTCATAAAAAATGTAATCATTAGGGTTAAAACAGTAATGAATGACCACTTAAGATTAAGTACCAGTCAATGTATTACCTATCTTTGTCACTCTAATGGCGTGGTCATTCACTAGTACGCGGTCATTTACTGGTGCATCCATCCTACATAGTTTTCATAACAAAACATGTTTAATAAAAAAAATATATAATATGTATGTTATACATACGTTATGCATATCATATATATATTAATGTATGCGAAAAAATTTTACCACCCTGTTCGAATTACAATTTTATAATTTGCATATTTTACGGACGAACTTGTTTCCACGTCAGCTTCATTGTCGAAAATACATTACGAACTTTCTGCAGGTATTCGAGGGCGAATGAAAAATTGTAGATTGCCTATCACTACTCGTTTTGAAGTTCGTTTGAGCGACACTTGAAAGCGGACGGTTAGTGCAGTCATTTCGAGACGGTGAATAACGTTACGAAACTACCCGTTCCATAAACATAATACAAACGTAAGAAAGGAAGAATTGATAATGATACGACTGATCATTAAACGTCCATTACCATGATCACTGCTCGGAATAAACGTGCGTGGTAAGGGAATATGCGAGTCCTCTTCCAAGCAGCCATGAACTATCAATAACACCTTTAAATCGATTAACATATCCAGCTAATACCGCGTCTATGAAAAATGGTCGCCAGCTCGGTCTTTTACCGAACGAACGAATTGCCACTGAAAAAAGGTCCCGGTGTCATTTGTCATTTTCATAATCGGGACTGAGCGACAGTTCAAGGTGTTCGGAAGTCGATCGATTAATCACCGAACAATTAACCATTCTTCGGTTGAAAAGGCGGGAAGAAGAAATGCAAATCTGGGAAAAGTTGAAATTTGTACTGTTTGACGGTCGAATGGTAAACGACTGTAATTAGTTGCTTGCCCGATTTGAGAAAGTTATTTTGTCAATAGGAGGTTTTCCAATCTAGTGATTCTGGTGGACTGGACGTCTCATTAGTCACATTCTAATAGTTGCCATAATGAAATGTGTCACAAGAGGTGACTGTAGATATCAATGCAATCGTAATGGAGTCAAAATAAGGTTCTCAGTCTGGTCGTAAATGGATTTGAGTTAGGTCTTTGTTCGCGCCCTAAGAATGTCACATCCTGATTTAGAAACTGGTCCTTTTCAGGTCACTTATTGTCATTTACTGGTAACTTTCATTGTTAGATAAATTGTCACTTTGAAATTCAATTTCTGAAATTCCTTGTTTCCAATATCTTGTGACGGTAGTGATTTCACACTTTTTTTTAATATCGAACAATATCATTGTTAAACGTTGGAAAGTCTATTGATTAATTGAACCTTTTAAATATACCTTTGTATCACTTAAAAAGAGAATATATTTTCTTTGAACCTCAAATTAGAGACAAGTAAAAAACTACTCTCAGAAACTTACAGTAGTTTTTACTTGCTTACTAAAAAAATGTGAAGATTCTATTTGAATTACAATTTTTAGAAAGAATTTATTTATGAGTATATAAGGACCTGTAACATATTCGTATCATGTTTCCTTTGTTCTAAGTCCTACTGTAGGTAGGTTTTCATCAACCTAGAATTTCGTTGCACTATTTAGACCCTCTAAATATTATTTGCAACATAAATAGCAAACGATACTTAGAAGCTGATCGATTCTTAAACTGAAATCACCATAACCACAACTACATAATTTACTACCAACCAATTTCCCTCATTACCTCACCATCCCAGTTCAAACTAAAAACCCAACTTCTACAACCATCTATACATCATCAATATTAAAATCCATGAATCCAAAAATCACACCTCAAACCGTAAACCATACCAAAACTCCAAATTATTCTGAAACACCAAAACCGGTATACTTTCGCCATTGTAATTGTAACCTACACTATTTACTTCTGTCAATGCACCAGCCGAGCCACAGTGGCAACGTTTAAACAGGCTCCTCGGCATAATCCCATCTAAGGCGTGTATTGCTAGCCGAAATCTCGTGTTATCTTGTTTGCATTTTTCTAACCGGGCGAATTCAACGAGAAGCTCCGAGCGGACGAGGGTCGAGGTAGGGTAGGACGAACGGGGGGAGGAATCGGGTGGAGAGAAGAGCAGCCAAGAGAAGAGGTTGACGTAAGACTTGATGGCCGGATTGTGTTGAATTATCACGCACAATGGTAGGAAACGTACTACGGTCCATTCACCTTTCGGCTGGGTTCGGCTCGAGCCTGCTCGATTCCACGGACTCTATCTCACGGCACCCCTGCTGTTTGCCGTTCCACGGGATGCTTTATGGGTTGGTGAATGCACGTAGCCGCGTATATCGGGGCGATGTTCTTGCATCGGCCGCGGCCAAGGATCGCCGGCATCGGCCGAGGCGGAGGGTCGCGATTGTGTGTGCGTGAAACACGGGCGCCTGTGAAATAGTCGGCGCAATAATAACATGCGTATCTGAGGTGCTTTTGTCCGAGATCAACGTAGCGCGGCTAACTTCACAGTCCGGCCGCAGTCATGCAAACTTTTCACACTACACACGTCTTCCTGCGTTTATACGCCATATTTCCTTCCGATATAAACTCGAGGAGGCCGCCCCGCCGTGGCGAGCCTTCTTTATACACCGCCACCACCGGCTCCTTCGCTTTTCTTTTCGGCTCCGACGCCGCTCGCTGTTTCGCGCGCCTCGATGCCCGATTTCGTCTGCGCTTGTAATCATGCAAATCGCCGTGTGTACGCGAGGAACAACGTCAAGGGCTTTCTCATAAATTTCGACCAGTTGCAGGTTTGTTTATGAGGATGACCGGTGGAATGTTGTTAATGATTTCTAGGAGAAAATAAAGAGATGTGAGGAAATTGGTAGTAAAATGGACCTATGGGTCTGGTAGACCAGAAGAAAACAAGCAGTGTATTATTTATTTGGAAACTTACGAGAATATCGTTTCTCACAAATTATTGACAAATGTGAAATTAGGGAATTATGTATTTGTGACAGAACTACGTGCCTCCGATGGACGGAGAAAAAAATTAAAAATATGTATTAGTTCATGACCAGGACAGTGTTTCGAAATTCAATTTGTTTTACTTATAATAGAATTTTATTGATACGTTATTTAATGCAGTTTGACGTCTTGATCTTTCAAATACAGAAAAGTTTAGTTACAGTTTTTTCGTAAAGATGTCAAAAAATATTCTTCTTTTCATAACATTTGACTAATTTTCTTGTACACTAAATCAAGGCTTTTCAACAAAGTTGTACTGAGAAACCTAAGCAGTAATAGTGATACTTAGACTTAGCTATTAAGTTTTATCATATCGCAATCCGAGTGGTAAAACTCAACCATTTTCAACCGCGCTGAATATTGTTACTATTCAGTACTGTGCCGTCTGACGTCCTATTAATTTAATGGCCTGATTTTATCACTTATGCCTCTAACCACTTAAGTACAACTTAGATTTCTCTTTGCACAATAAATAAACAACTTTCTTCGAGAGTAATTTATTTGTCGTGAGTATCTGTTGATTTCATACAGTGACATCTGTTTTAAATGAAAAACTGTACCTTTCATAAATCAAAATGAATAATTAATTATTAAACACTTTCAAAAAGTAAATACAATTTTCATAACCATAATCTTTTTAGTATAAATGATGTTGAACAACGATTAAAAAAATATAAACAAGTTATTACAGTAACCAATTTTAAATTTCAGCAACAAATAATTTAAAAAAAAAAAATATTTTTACTTCACAAATGTCACAATTCCACCGTAAGCGTGACCCTGAAGATAACCACACCGAAACGTGCCCGACTTGTAATTAATATTTCACGAACAACATGATACACCTCCCCGATCAAAATTATTTGAATATTATCGTAAGTTAACATAATTTACAACTGAATTTATAATTCATCGCAATTATTTGTAATACGCGTGAACTCATCGCGCCTGTTAATCAAATTTCCGGCGAAACAATTAAACGAAATAGAAACACTTGCAGCGCAAACCAATAAGCACGCGATCGCGTCGAAGTGACTGAAATAAATCAAACGTTAATTGATTAAAAGACTCGCGTCGACTGGCCGAAGTGAAATTGCCGTCGATTAATCGAAAATCGGCCGTGGCGATGTTTGTCTTGCATTAGTCCAGTCGGACAAACGAAAAAAGAAAAGAAAAAAAAAAAAACGGAAAAAAGATATAAATACATTACATTGGGGATTTGTATTCATATTTGCCTAGACCATTGCGTGTAAAAACAAGCGAACGAGCTGCATAATGCCTGGCCGGCTATAAATCTGGACCGGTGTGTAAGCCGGTGACTTACGCATGCGTGTAATTGGCCGAGATATAAATTTGATGCATATACGTTGTAATAGTGTTAGCAACGTCGCATCTCGGTGTCGATTCGAGTCGTACAATGACGCTCGAGCGGCGAAGAATGTGTGCCTAAGGGTGCGGGGTGACGCTGCGTGTATACCATTGACATCTGTATTACCGAAGTTGGGGTGACGCACGAGCGGCACCTATACATAAACACGCGTCGATGTACTTAAATGCAGACACACGCATTCTAAATACTCTCACACGTATGTACCAATCGTTAGTACACACATCAACACACTAAAAAACAAGTGTCTCGTTATGATAAGGAGACGAAGTACCTTGAATTGTGACGAATCGAAACATTTTCAGTATATAGAACTCAAAACGAGATTCTTATTATCGTAATGCACACAAAAATTGTCATTAACACATTTGAACGTAGATATAAATATTGGAGCGTATACGTACATTTCCACGTAAAAATATTTGAACTCACAATTGTGGACAGACACGTTCACATGTGTGATCGTTAACATATACATATATTGAATTATATGTCTACACACTCGAACATTAACAAATTAATTAATTTATGCAAGCAAAAACGTGAAATTATTTATCCACCTACTCACACATGAATCCACACATATTCACACACACCAGATTCACACACACATAAACGCAGATGTGTAAATAAGTCGAATCGTACATCCACATATGTACACATAGATGAAATCTCGAACACATGTATTCTCGTGTGTGTGCACGTGGACGAGATCGTTGTCACAGAATCAAATTTCGTCGGTGCGAGCCGTAACGGATGGCCCGTGGAATCGTTCGACGAGCTTCTGCGCGCGACTTTGTGCGAGCTCACTAATCCGTAGGCAAACACAAAGCCGCCTTTTTGCCACGCCGGCACGAAAAGTCACGGCCTCCCGATACCACGGTCGAACGAGACGCACGCATTTTCAACAGATGTCCCCGTGGTGCGACCGAGAGCAAGATAAATAGATTAGCTTGTTTAGCCTTATTACGACAGTCAATTTGGCCGAGCCGTCGGGGCGCAACTTTAATCGCTGTTTACTCGATCGAGCCCCCGAGTGGATTGATATTTCGTTTATGATCAAACGTTTGCAGCAGAGTCGAGCGCATTTGGTACACATAGACTTAAGTTTTCCGCAGTTGCATTAGTAGTCGTACTTCAAGGTAAAATAGTTGTGAAAAATCAAAAGGACGAATTAAGTAATTGAATGTAATTTGATAACGATTATGATGGAAAGTCGGACGACTGTGATTGATGAGGAATTTTTTTTAGAGATGGGGTGTTTCAGTTTAGTTTAAAATAATATGACTATTATTACTGTTGTATATTTTACAATTGAGAGCTAATGTATGGCAGTTTGTTATGTTGCAGCTGAGGTTATATTGTTATAAATTGACTAACTATATGATTTCAGTAAATAACTTGTATGGCGTTGATCATTTTACCGAAGCAACAAAATTTCTATTGCATAAACATATTCGATCCATTCAAATCAATTTCGGACATCCATCAAAATGCTTGATAGATGCGTCGAAAATGTAATTAATCAAATAAAATGAACTTCGGTTACAATTTCCGTAACAGGGTTTGATATAGAAGCTGCATTGAATACCAAGATCATCAAAACAAATCATTTGTAAATCGTGCATAGTAATGTTACCTACTATTAACAAATGAAAATTCTTTAACTATTAATATCTCTAAACTTACTTTTGTATCATCAAATTTTTTTAGAAAAACGAGATAAAAAATGTAATCAATTACTAATCAATACTAGATTATACAAAATATAGCACAAAATCTGATATACTTTTCTTCATACAAATAATAGTATTTTTGATTAATTAATTTTACAAGACGAAGTTAGAATATTTCAATGCCTGAGAATGTAATTTTTTCGTTCTTCATTACTATACATGTTACTAAATTACACATAATTAATTTTCCTTTATTAATAAACGTTGGAAACTTCGAATCTATCACACGACGGTCATTCATGAAACACTTTCAAAAAGTTAAATAAAGTAAAATAGTTTCCAAATAAATCCCTCAACATTCAAGCCATTCCACCCAGGAACTTGAAACACTGCATTATCTATTATCTATTGCCAAACTACACATAATACCTAAAACATGCAATAATCGTCGCTAAAACATGTTTAACCCGAAAAAGTCGCCGAAACTTTTATTCCCCACAGTCGAGCGATTCGAACGAGAACGTGGAGATGAAAAGCAGGAGGGAAACTAGCGAGGCTTAGGGGCGGAAGAAAAGAGCGGTCGGTGAATCATGGAACGTTTTAGCGTATCATCGGGGGATAGTGGCTGTCTCGGTCATGGGTCGGCCGTCACTATGACTCCCCTCCTCGGCATAACGAGAGTCACCCTGCTCTGACAGCCGGGTCCGCCACGGCCACTATTAGTTCAGTTTCGATGGTGCGGCAGTCTGTTATAGTTGGCAGGACGTTTCTCGTGTTACGCCGTCTTGGAAGCACGCGAAAACCGGTTGTGCCTCGCGCCGCTCTTCCGCCGTCGGCCGGCGCGCGTTGCGCCGAGTCGCACGAAAAAGGATGTACCACAACGTGTCCCCGCTGAATGCCGCGCTCTTTTGGGGATTGAGCCTCGGCAAATTCTACGAGCCGTCCTTCCCAGGTAATTCCGGCTAAATTCTTATGATAATTCGACGACGTTTCTCGGCACCGGTCCGGCCGACGCAACCTTTGTCGCCAAGCCTTCTTCCCGACTCCGAATGCAGCGAAGGGGACGTGCAGTCGCCGTTGCAACCTGCCAAACGCGACGTTTCCATCGCCGCGATTCCTACGGAGCCTGATGCCTGCCTCTCCGGCAACGATCGCGGCCAAAGTTTTGCATTCGTTGGAATCAACAAGATTATTAAGAATCGTAGTTTAGGATTTCCACGTCCCATTCTAAGATGGAAGCTGTGTTGTCGATGACTCGCGAAAAGAATGGATTATCGACCAGTTTCGTACGTTTGTGATATTCGAGTTAAGATTATTGTACAATTTGTGTTTATAAATTGCAAAAAAACGGCCAAACACTAAAGTAGTCAATAAACATCGATATTGTGCATAAGAATGCAACAGTCGATAAAAAACATTCTTTTTAGGACCAATGTGAGTCATGTTCGATCGACGTGATTTGCATTCAATTTTACTTTTCGATCCAATTTTAACCTTGGACAATATACTTTCCACGAAAAAAAAAGTACTCCTTCTTCGCCTCGATTTTCGAGTTTTCCACCGACAATCGCAATCCCGCATAGCAGAAATGCAGTGCGCGCCGGTAAAACATTATACGACTGCAATTAATTAAAGCGGACTGGTTTTGCGTCGCTTTGGAAATTTCGTCGACGTTGAAATTTATCGGCGACAAAACGTTGTTTACAACCGAAATTGGCTTGGCCGATTGTCATTTGTCAAGGCGCTAATAACTGTAAAGCTGTCGTGAAATACGTCAGCGGAAAAATGCCGTACGCAAATTCGCGATGCGAGCGTCGTTATCGGGCCACTCAAATACTTTACTTATCTGCGGCCGCTAATGAAGTGGTCACAAACCGTTTCTACAAATCTCGCTGATAACGGGTTTATAAACCGATAAGGCGAATAAAACGCCTCGCGCTCGGCTAAAAAATCGCACTCTCGGCCCTCGAGTACGCGTCGCACGATTTATGAAAGCGTCGGCCTAACGACTCCGCGCGTTTCTTCGCCTACGATTCCGATCGTAACATTTTCGACGAATAATGCGCCGGAGAAATACAGTCCCGTCACCGGCCGATGCGACGCAAGTAGCACATCGGGAGGTCTATCACAAAAGAACATCGTCGCGTTTAACTGCGCGCGCTCGGCGCATTTCATTGCGGGCTTAGTATTTTAAATTGATACGTTATGCGAGGTAAATCTTGGCCGCAACTTTTGTCGACAGATGGTAGTTTTTATAGGAGCGAAGAGTTTGCTCAATTAATGGTCTCAATGTTGGCGTGATATTTTTCCTGTTGCAAGAGAAAGGTAGTAGTAGTTCCTTCAATATTCGCTTCTTTGTTCGAATATACAATTTTTGTGTGCGTTTCGTATTAATCTTGTGAGAAAGACGTCTGAATTTCTGATTTATAGTTGACACGCACTTGTGGTTATATCCGTCGATACGGTCAACTGTGGTGTCTACCTTACCGACTGCAATTGCTTGACGGTAAAATGATTTTCCTTTATTGTTCAATTTGCTGCTGGGTTTTTTACTGTTACAAGTGCAGTCTCAGAATATAAATTCAACCGTATACTGGTTTTGAGTAAGATTATGTCGGTTTACATAATTTAATAAATTATGTACTTCTTTCGATTTTATTTACTGTAAGCCAGTCGAAATTATACTACAGTATTTGACGCGGTACATTTATTTTTCACATTAACAGCTTACAAACGTTCAGAAGCATCTATAAAATTAACGGTGTGGACAATCGTAATAGTCGAAAATATTACCGTCGCACATCGGCAAGCATTTTCGTTCGTGCGAACGGTCAAATTTTTGATAATTAATATCAAACGAGCAGTGCATGACAATGCCATCATTATCAAAAAGTACGAAGAAGAAGACGTGGTATTTACAACTCAGACACGGCGAATATATTGGCATATCACGGGATCCCGGATATCAAAGACGCCGACTTTATAACCATCGTATAACATTTATGACGCTTAAAAAAGTCTGACAACTGTTTAAGTGTCGCTGGGATCCTGAAATTAAGCTCTTTCCACAGGAGCGACATTCTTGTTTAACAAAGATATTAAACACGTTCCCACGTGACATCATTTATTGACCGCGCTTAGTCCCAAATTATCGTGACTTGTTTCTTAAAACCATCTGTTGTAAATATCACCTGTAACTATTGTTAAAGGTGTTTTATAAGAGGAGAATGATAACACCTAATATCAAATTTAAATTTGGCTAAAAAAAATTAACATTTGATACTTTTAAACATTATAGACGAGATTATAAATTTAAAAGTACGAAGCCTAGAAAAAATTAGATTTTTATATTTTTAAATATTGCTTTCCTCGAAAAAAAAAAAATTGCTCTAGATTCTCGAAATCGAAATACCTTCTATTTACTTTGTTTCGATTATGAAATCGTTCTTTCGTTCGTAATCGTTTTTAATTTCAAACACTGTCGTCCGAGGCGCGGTCGTAAAAATAAATATTACGTGTAATTTTGTAATTCCGTCGGCGGTGAAACGGCGCGCGGAGTTATTACCGCGGGATTGTGACAACGGTGGTTGATTATTGTCACGTGAATTGGCCAAACTCTTTGATATGGAATCAATGCTCATGCACCGTTAACATGTATGTAATTCATTCGTTCGCGGTTTACATTACAGTACACTCCACAACTTTTGCATTAATTCGCGCGCATGAACGTGCACGCGGGTCTTTTCAAAGGCCAAAAGAGCTAGTTACGGCCGCTTTTGTGCGCGCGCCTCCGACGCAAATTATTAAATAAAAAGTAATTATTTCAGACCGGACGACGCGTGGCTCGTCATTTGTCTCGTTAATTCGCGTTCGATAATTTTAGCTTGACTTTTAATTTTCCAATCAATCGTTCCTATTGGTCATTTGTATTGATGAACGCGTCAATTATACATGGCAAATATCATCGGCGCTGACAACATTAGTATCTAGTTTCAAACGATTTTATAAGTTGCTCGTTCGTTTGCCTTGCTCAAACGAACGTCGGGGGAACGCTGTACCGTATTTCCAATAATATTTTCCTGTATTATAAATATTGTTTTTCTTTTATTGAGAGTCTTTGATATAAAATGTGTAAAGGGCAAGAAAATGTGGCAAGAAAACATGGGTCATTCTAGCGAAGAAAATTCCAAAGCATTTCTAATTAAAGATTTTAATAACTTTAAATTCATTCAACACAAATTGAAAGAACAAACTTTCCAAGGAAAACACTGCTAATGAATTTAGGAAAAATTCTAACAAACCCGGCTCAAATTCTGGCAAATTCAAAGAGAAATTAAAAGAATCACGATCAAAAACTTTACTTTTAATTACCACTTCTCAACCTACAATATTATTTCTACCCCAAACCGATCAACGGTCCAACGAAAAGAAACTTGAACCGGGAAAAGGGGTCCGGCAAAAGCCGTCGTTTTTCGCGCCCGCGAAAGGCCATGACAAACGAGCGAAACACCTTGAACGTCGCCCGATTTGTCTCTTTTACTTTTATTAACGCACTCGTTTGTCTTTTTTCCCCCAATTTTTACCTCGCAATGTTTTTTCCCCGATTATTCGAGCGTGACTGGCGGTGTTTAATTAATATTTGGCGTGCGAGTCAGGTCGTTTGATTAGCCGGGATGTTGCGCGGCCCGATGGACAGGCATGCATATTTCGGGAAAGAGACGCGGCGGGGCGCGCGAGGCATTCCGAAAGCCTACGTGTAATATCACAATCATAACCAGAGGCGGCGGCGGCGGCGCGTCCTTACGCTCGAGCGGTATCAAAGAACTTGAACGCCCGCGTTCACGGTATCGCGCCGCAACGTCGGCGGCGACTCGTCATCGAGCCCCCCCCCCCCCTCCCCCCCCCCCCCCCCCCCCCCCCCCCCCCCCCCCCCCCCCACCCCCACCCCCCCCCCCCCCACCCCCCCCCCCCCCGCGCCCCCCCCCCCCCGCCCCCCCGCCCCCCCCCCGCCCCCCCCCCACCCCCCCCCGCCCCCCCCCCCGCGCCGTGTCAGCTGCGGCAACGGCGCTGCTCTCAGACTACACTCGAGCGTCAGCGGCGTCACGTTGATGCGTCGCACCTGCGACAGTAGACGCCAGGCAGCACAGTCACGCAACGTG
>JABFOV010001974.1:0-21978 GCA_022817685.1 Aradophagus sp. ZL-2020 | reverse complement strand
AGACAAAGTCAAACAATCTCTCGGTTTACTTTGTTTATCTTTCAGCTTTATATGTTTAGTGTCTCTTTTCTGGTCGACAGTATTGAAGGGCAATAGTGATTCGCTATTTTATTTTTCCCAGTGTAACATTTACAATAAATATATAATAAATATATGTATATTTTTTTTTTATAATAAAATCTATAATATATATAAAAGACAAAAATGACTAAAGCTTATTTTACTTGGAGCATTGGAGATTAATGGAACGCACAACTGCAGGTAGCGCATAAGTGAATATCTAGTGACATTTCTTTGTTCTATATTGCACATTAACGTTCTATGCATGCGTCACCAAGTGCACCAGGGATTCCGTATATTTTAAATCATTTGTAAGTTCAATATTGTCTAAAGAAACTTTTTAACAAGAACTTGAATTCAACAGTCTAAAGAGATAGCTTCTTTAACAATTCTTGTTGCTTTTTCAGATAAATAAGAGAACAAAGAAACAAAGATTTAGTTAGCTATAAATCTTTATATCGATAACCGAGATTAAGTTCGTATGAAATCTCGAAAATATGACATTATATTTGCCATCTGTTCAGAAACAAAGCAAAACAAATTTGAATTAGCGCGACAAATGAAATCACATTGTGAAGGAATTATAAACGCATGCATGCAAATGTATTTTAAATGGGCACGCTGCGTTTGAACAGTTCATTGTGAAGGAGCCATAAAGGATTCCTCACAATGAATACATTAGACGCAACGCGTTCATTCAAAATACACTACAATCGCTCGTTTGAACGGTTTAAGGTAGTCGATTGATCTACAACTATTGATTTATAAATTAATATTTTATGAAAATTAGTTACCTGTAAACTGAAAAATTCAATGTCAAAATTGATACAAACCTTGTTTTATTGAATTTCAATAAAAATTTGACTAGGTTGATAAAAAAGTAAATATGATTGAAAAATTATTTACAAATACTTTATTGATCAAACGTTAACAAAATGCTACAGACTAAAACAGTAATAAAATTAAAAAAACGCAGTACTCGCATTAAAATGTAAATACAGTATACATAAAAATGTGAATATAAAGAAAACGTTTTCCTGAATCATCTATAAGTTCAACGTTTAAAAAGAAAAATTAAACTAAAAAATAGGAATTCGAATTGAAACGAAAGCTTCATTAGCGATTTCGTTGCCGTTGCCCAGAAACAAGAGTGAACAAACAAAGATTTAGTTAGTTTTAAATCCTTATATCAATAATTTACGACCAATAGCAATTTTTATACAATAACAATAATTCGTATACAAAATGATAAGTTTTGTGTGAAAAGAAGGTATCGTCTAGAAGAAAAGAGCCCGAGATCGGACAGGCGGGCGAGATGCCGCGCTTTCGGCGGGCGAGTTGCGTGAGCATCTGCGCGGCGGCGGCGGCGAGTGCAGACGCACGGGAGGCTGCGCAGTGGGCTGCGCGGAGCGCGAGGCTCCGAGCGGGCAGCGCCGCCGCCGCTTGGCCAGTTAATTGTTGCGCGCGCGAGCGGACGACGCTGGCGCGGCTCGCGAGTCCCGGCGCGGTCCCGGCCTGCTACGAAGGTGCTTCGGGTGCGTTGACCCGGCCGCGGCCACGGCGACGAGCACGACGGCCGACGGATGACGGAGGAGGTGCGGCGCCCAGTGCTGAACGAGCGGCCGCCACGCGCGGCCTGAGCGCGCGCGCAAACCGAGCCGCGCGCTTCCCGAGGGACCGCGACACCGAGAGCACACCGATGGATCAGCGGCCGAGCCGGAGCCGAAGCCTCGTTGCATGCGTGCGTATTTTCGCCGAGCGGCTTTTTAAAGCCGCGTCCACAAGCCCGCAGGATCACGACGCCGCCAGGATCGGCCGATGATTCATCCCCGAATCACGCTCGATCGCCCGTTCGTTCGCGCCGATCGCCTTCTTCAACTTTTCCAGCCTCTTCGCGCTCGCGGCCCCGCTCTTCTTCCCCTTCGGTTCCACCTTTTTCTTACTTATTCTTTCTTTCCGACTTACGTTGTCCTTGCTATTCACTAATTTAGCTTTTGTTTTTTTTTCTCTATTGTTTATATTTCTTTATTTACTTTTTGTTATTTAGAAAAAACACGGATAAGTGAAAGATCTAATTGTTCCATTGTTTTTACGACCTTTGTCATTTGACTTAGAAAATAATTGAACGTAAACAACAGATTTTTAGTACTTTTTATATACAAGAGTTGTTTGTTTTGGTGACGCAAAGAAATTAAATATCGAAGAATGTTCGTTTGATTCAATCAGAGGTTTATTAGAAACGCTTGCACACTTCGATTTAGTAAGAGTTTGAAGTGGAATTCGGAAATGTAAAACTACTTTTTGTCAATGAATTCGGAGGTTGATTGAAGTCGAGATAGAACACGTCAGAAGGATTTATCCTGTTAGATGGATGGAGAAAATACTTTCCGATACCTTTCATTCTCAAGTTTTGATACGTTACAAAGAAAAGAGTTTCCAACTTTCTTTGACAATGCTTCTATGAAATCACATACACAAGAAGTTTGTAAGTTTTTTACAGCAAGTTTAAAGTAAGAATGATTTTCGTCACTCCGAATTCGAACGTTTCAACATTTACAAATTCTTTTTCAATGCAAAATAACGTGAAACTTATTTGTTTACATCTCGCCCAAACAAAGATACCCCAACGCTTCCCTTTTCCAACTGGGATTCGTTTCCTTTTCATTCAAAATCGATAACAATTTGAATTAGTTGCAAATAAAACGCCGCGAACTTCCTGCATGTAAATTTCTTCCGCGACAAAACAATTCCAATATTGACATTCACACTGTTTCCCTTGTATACGTTCGCTCTCCGTCCTCCTCTCTTTATTTTTAATATCGAATCCAAAGTATTCTTCCAGCGGGACAAAAAAAAAAGAAACTCCGACCGATCGGCAACTCGCAGTCTGTGACAAGCGTCATAAAACACTAACCGTCAAAATAACATTTGTCGAACCACGATGTAAATATCAATGGCATTCCACAAACTTGGGAACGCGCATTCCGCAGTTTGATCGCGCGCTTATCACTTCGCGCGAAGAACAAGTTGCGTCGATGAATATCACTTTACATATTGTCAGTAATTCACAGCGTTTGACAACAAAGTATGTGTTTGAATTTATAAGATGCACGCCCGGGGCGCCGCAATCGGGATGTGTAGGAAATAGGTAATTCACAGAGAAATTGGAAAGTTCGAAAGGAGATTCCCACGGTTGCATTGTTCGCCGAACGAAATTTCGAGGATACAGGCCGAAAGGACTGTCGCGAATTCGATTAGCGAATCCTTTTTCTAGCTTGCAAATCAAATTTCGTTTGATATCTCCCGACGCGAGACACAAGTGAGTTTTATTTTAAGAAATGATCAAGTGGCAATACTTTTTTTTGCTTTAGCTCTTTTTCCTCGACTTTTCGTGCCTGCGGCGCAACGCTTTCCAAAGGCGATACTCGAAGTCAAAACATTGGCGTGATGATGTCGGAAAATAGTTGTTGATAAAGCGTGACATTCGATGACGCATTGAATGTCACGCGCCATGCCTTTGGATTTTTATGCAACGCCTAGTGGCGATTGTTTGGCGAATGTCCTTTTTTTATTCTCGAGGTTGGTCAGTGTTTCGATTGTGTTGTGTATATTTTGTGAGAGAAAACATGAAAAAAGTTATTTTATTGATTGGTATGTGTAGAATTAAAATATTTGGATTAATTTATTTTGTTAGTTATTGACAGGAATATTAACCACTAAAAAATGTTGGTACATACAAAATTCAGCAAAACGGCATGAAGAAACGTACAGTTTGAAATGCAATTTATCATTGCGAATAAACAACTAAAGTGCGCGGGAAAACGCTGAAATTGAAGATCCGCGATTGAGATAAATGAAAGCACATAAATAAATCATTTAAAGGAAACGACGACATGGTCATAAGCACTTGATCGAGCAGTTTGTTCAACAGTTTTAGAACAAAATGATTCACTTACGCACGTATTAGCGAGACTTACAACTTATATGGAGCAGTTAATCACACTGCATGTTCGAGCGAAAAGGACATTTCAGTGGATATCGGATCGGATATTTTATCAAAATTACGTCAATAAGAATGTTCTGTAATATTTCATTTAATACTCACAATTCACAAACAAAGGCAACATAAATTTGGTGCTTCGATGTGAAATGTCAATCGGTGACCAAATGTCAAAAATAATTACTGATAGGAATGAAATGTCTATTACAGGAATTGCAACTGATACTTGCAGGTAATAGTCTGCGATAGTTAACATCAATCATCGATTTTTTTATTCATGTTTTTTAAACTTACATGAAGATTCAATTAGTTTTTATCTTTAAATTAACAAATGGCGAAATACGAAAATAATCATAAACGAATGTTTCAAAGTTTAATTGAAATTACTTGGAAATATGTTTTTTAAATATCTTCTTTTTCTCATTTCATCGTTTTTGTGCAAAATTTAATTTTGTTGTTTCTGATTTGAAATTCGTTAATGAAAAATGTTGACAAGTTCCTGCAAATTGTTTGGGGAGTAGAAATGTTTTTCGAATTTCTGCACTGTTTCTGCTGGCTGAGCAAGTATAAAGTTTAACGTACGTTTTATGATTACAATATGTCAGTTACAAAACACTAAGCAAAAATAAGGGAAGTTGTAAAACTAAAGTTTTCATCGAGATAATTGTGACAACGCAATTTTACGATTTTCCATCTGTTGTTGACTTTATAATTAATCAGGGAACTTTGGTGATCCTGTTATTTCATGTTGCAATAAATTTGTCCAAACTATTAACAAACAATTACACTGTAATGTTTAATTAATAACTATAATGAACGTTGTAACATTCAGTTTCAAATTAAAATGAAAATAAGATCAGGTCGGAGAAAAATAAGTATTTTGATGAAAAAGTGCAAAGGTAAAATAAATCTGTATGAAAAAACGACAGACATTAATTTGTTCATATTAATTCACTTATGTGAAACTTTTCAGTTTTATAAACATAACGGTAGACTATGATAGTTATTACATTTTGATTAGAAAATGAGTAAAAGGTATATGAAACAAAAGTTTTAAGACTAGAAATAAAAAATATCTAAATTATTATAAATTATAAAAAACGAAGATTTTACTTTAACGTCAAAAACAGTGTTGATACTTTCATATTAAAATAATATTTGCAATATAAAAAATTGCCGTATTATAAAAAGAATTACTATCCTGTATATCATTACAATTTTTCCAATACTTTTATAGCATTATCTAAATTATGATTGTCAAAAATCTTTGAATACAATAAATTTATATTTATCATATGAAGCGTAGGACAATAATCCCACGTAACGGAGTGGTTATAAATTATTCACACCAGATCGGGGTTTCTTTAACCCAGACCTACCCCACTTTCCTCTTAATATTCAGTCACGAATGTCAAAGTGCATTCATTATTTACGCCCCTCCCTTAGATTGGAATATTTTGTATTGATTTTTTTTATAAAAAACTTTAAATGTTCGAATTACACCAAGGTTATAAAACAAGGGGGGAAATAAGCAAAACTTAATTAAAACAAATCTTTATTACTTACATGTTCATTTATCTATTCATAATGTATACAATTATTCAACATTCACACTTAAAGATAACTTATATTCCATTATTTGTCTCTTAAGTTTTACATATCTATACAACTTGAATTTCTAAAAAATTGTAAACAACAAATTTGAAGTATGAGTATGTATTTCAAGTATGTTGACATTTTCCAAAATGTCTTCTTCGAGAAAACTTTGAAACACATTTTTAATAGTACAAAGAGTTTTATTTTTTAAACAAATAATCAGTTTATTTATAATGTAAGAATAAAGTAACTTAATTTTTCAATTGTCAAACCTTTCAGACAAGGATTCGCAAAATTACAATCCTTCCAAGGGCTGCGATGGCGAGACCAACGCGAAGGTGCAATCCCAAAGATAGCCCCGACCAAGTGGGAAACCTCGGCTGGTTACACAGGTGATTCGCACGAGGACTCGGGCCAAACAAAGAGGAAGCTCGCGTCGACGTCGTTGCCACCACTCGCGATGATTTGTAATTAGCATTGTCTCGAGTGAGACTGCTCTGGGACAATTAACAGGTGGCGTTATTTCACAGCGGATCTACACGCTTATTGCGCCGGGACGAATCTTTCGTCGCACTTTCTCCCATTGTTATTGAGGCGCGCGCGCCCCAGCTGCTTTAAACGCGACAACAACTGCTGCAATTTCAAAATATTCCACTTCCGTGTCAAAATTTCATTTATGGAAGGTACCTTGTGTACATTGCAATTGAAGGATCGTTAGAGTTTACCCCCTTTTTCATTTTGGTATGGTATATCTTTTCTGAACGTTATTTGTGTGTTATTTTTAAAATATTGTATGTGGTCTATTATTTTTAAAAGATAGTTTCTAGGTATCATTTAATAAGTCATTTCTTTGATTCTTTTAAACATACATTTACTCTATCGATTACTTTTGATTTTCAATAATATATATCGACGACCTAGACGAAAATCATTTTAGATTTTGGTTCAAGACTACGTCTCCACATTATGAATGTATTTTTAAATAGAAAATTTTTAGATGGTAGAGTCTTCGTGTAGACTTAATTCTTCTATATTTGAGTATTGTATTTCAAGTTTGATAGGAACTTATTGATTTTAATATTTTTTTACTCTTTCAAATTGATTTAGTCCAGTTTGTATTTAGAATTCAAAGAATATTCATTATTTCTTTTTTCAAAAGAACCTTATCATCAGTGAATCGAAACAGTAAACAGATGTATCTTTTTCTTTGACTACACACTTTTATCAAGAACTTTAATTCTTAGATATCTTTTGATGGTTATCAATATTATTTTAGGTGTGACGTGCTAAAGCTCGCAAATTTTCAGTCGAATGTACAATGATTGTTCAATTGAACCTTCCAAAGAGAGTGAAAAAGGGCCGCCTCCAAAACGTTTCAACTTCGTATAGCAGCATGAGCGCGCGTACACTTGGAACCTGTTTTTACATCACCGCTTAGGAATTCAGTTATGTCAGTTTCCGCCCGGTATTATACAAATCGACTATTCGGCCACTTTTCGTCTTTCAATTTCAACGTCATTGTCTCCAACTTTTTCACTCGATAAGACGTCAATCGATGCTTCGACCAAAATATCAATTTTTGTTATAAGATAATCTACCTGAATTTGCAATCTTCTACTATCGTGCTCCAAATATTATTTTTTAGAACTGGTCAGGCAACTTTGATTTTTAACGTTGAATGAAAAAAATAATCTTGGGATTGATGATAAATCAAATAATGATGAATTATCATCTTTATGTGATTTTATGTTTTTTCCATCGTTATCGTACGCCAGTAGATATTATTTTATTATTTTTATTCCTTGGGTCTGTCAGACTAACGATGTCATTTGAGCTTTCAACGACTCATAAATTGTTATGCTGATGGCTGGGATGAAGAACCCCCATTTTCAAATTAACAATGAAAAGCCCTCACTCTTAATGTAACAACAAACAAGAATCGAGGGTTTTTCATTGCGAATTTGAGAATGGGGGCTCTTCTTCCCAGCCATCAATTCAAGAATTAAAAATCGTACCTATCAATTATTCACTACTTCTTTTCTCATTTATACAAGACACTTCTTATTTTCCTTCTTTATCGTTTTAATACAATCTTAAAATCTTAGACAATTCTAAAATTATTTGCTTTTCAACCTGAATGTTCAATTGAAAAAGTGACAATTTGACTAACACTTTCTTACTGTTCACCACTTTTGTAATTCTGCATTTACCTCTCATCGCCAATGTGTAAATCGAATAATAACAATAAGTGGACAAAATCCTCGATAGCGAATGCGCACGAATAATTTAATGAAAGCATTTTTGCATATCACGTTTACACCTCGCGCTGGTGTTATTGAGTTAACGCGTGCGTCCGTCTCCTGCACGGCAAGGATCGTCTTTATAAACGCAATCACGTATTTCGAGAGGCTGGTGCATACAACATTTCAGCCGAAAGCGATACAGGTGGATCGTTCATGTTGTGCACGCGGAGGCACTTGTTAAGGCCGGACAAAGGATCGAGAGACCAGTCGATACTTGGGCTCGGATGTTTGGGCGCGGATATTTCATCATACGGGTGCCGCATGATTTCATTGTCACGGCTTTTCGCGTTTCCACTTTAACGCGATACTATTTTTGACAAGTAAAATTTATGAAATTCAAAACGATGTATGGCACTCAAAAAAAAATTTTTTTCAATCATGTTCAAGCATGTTTGAGAGTAAAATACATTCATTTTATAATTGTTTTAAATTAAATTACACTTTTAAAATTGAATGACGTTTGATTCTCTTGCAAAAATGTATTTATAATGTTTTTTGTGTATCGCGATTGTATATTGTGATAATAATATTAAAATTGTTATACGATATAAAGTCTATGACTGTACTCTTAAAAAGAACAGTCTCTCTTTATGAAATCAAATATCCGTTTGATGTAATAAAATATTGCAAATACATTAATTGGACTGTTAATTATCAAATCGATCTCCATCAAAATGCGATTCAGATTATCTTGTCGAACGACATTTTACTAATTTGTCAATTGAAATACACAGTTTAATACTCTCTTCGAAAACTGCGCTTGTATTTTGTGTTATTTTATACTGCTTAAAATGTATTATATTATTTTATAAATTTCATAAATATTCTTCACATTTAACGTAACTTTTTTTCGTTGGTGTAACTATTAGCGTTGTATGATTTTGTTGTAACGGGCCTGTGAAAATGAATGATTTCTTTTGTACACCATCCGAGTAGAGAAATAAAATATTGGTTTCATTATACTTTGTGATGCGCGCTGTGAAATGCGGTTGTAAATACAATACAGTTAACGCGCGCTGGTGTTTTGACTTCCACAATGCGACAATTACGCACAAGGCAATATCTCTTTGTAGTAAAAGCGCGATCTTTATTATTGCGCGCACAAAACGCAATGTTGGTTGCGCAAGGATTTTCTGCTTTGTGCGCGCGTGTAAAATATTGTCTAAGTGTTTATGTTAACATGAACTTTTGTGATGTTTAATTTTATTACAAACACGTATTGATTTTGTACATTATTTATGTGTGACTTGGTTTAATAGATACGTTAAACTGAAGTTTTAATTATTAGATGTGAAAGGCAGAAACAATATATATAAAAATAATAATAATAATAATAAAAATAATAATACTGATGCAGTTTTAGAAATTATATTGCCGTGTTTTTTCGGCGTTGATTTTTTCAATTCATTTAATCATTTACACATTTTTTATTCTGTCTAACGTTTGTCGGATATTGAATTGCATATTTCCAGTCAATTACACCGTGGCGTGTCCAGATTTCACTTTAATGAAATTGCACAAAAATTTAATTGCACATGAAATCGTATCTTATGACATATAATATACCATGTATAACAAAATAATATCGAATGGAAACGAACTTCAATTAAAATTTCGAATAATCATTGTTTCGTAAATTGAATACATTTGCACTTTTTTATCCAAACAAGTCCAAACTTGTATTTCATGTACGCGTGGAACTTTTTTCTTATATTTTTTTTCTCAACGCGAATCAATCGAAAAGTCTTTTCTTCGAATAAAAAAAAGAGGTGTTGGTCTAACTCGAACACAATTGAACTGCAAGTTGAGGCGGGAAAGTCGAGGATGCCGTTCCACTGACGGAACGTGTTAATAACACGTTGTCGATTTTTCCTGTCGAGCCTGGAAAAGGCTGAGTGGAAAAACGCAACTTGCGAACGAACGAACGAACTAGCGAGCGACCCTAACAAAAAGTCCGTATAGGATCTTATATAGAAATTCGATACAGACATCTATACAGGAACCTATTTGGGATTCCATTTAGGAAACAAGACCATCTGGGAACCAATCTGGGGTGATAATTTGATCAAATTATACCCACATGACAAAGTACGTGGGTTCCTAAATGGTATGGATTACTACATAGAATCCCAAATAAGTGCCTATGTAGGCGACATAATTTTGATATACCCTATCAAAAAAATTCTCATAGGTTTCCATGTAGGAATTCGACACAAAAACCTACTTAGAAACTTACTTGTGCTCATATAAATAAGTACCTGCAGCAACCTATTTGAATATCCTTGTTTGATCAAATTGAACTCGTTATAGATCCCAATTAGGTACCTAGATGATATGAGTTCCATAAACCCAAATTAATTCCAATGTAGATTCTTGTATCGAATTCCTATATTGAATATTATAAGGACTAGTTTGTTAGATGTATCAACCCTAAATGACACAACGTTACGAAATGATTTAAACGATTGAAAATTGCGTGTTGCAGCGGAACTACAGGACAAACGTAATCGGATGAAGTCGGGCCCAGCATGCCCTCTAAGAAGCAGTACAATCTCGTGCATAATGACGAGTACGATACGCGGATACCGCTCTACAGCGAGGAGGCTTTCCACCGTGGAATCGTTTTCCACGCCAAGGTAATCACGGCGGATTTCACTTTACCGTTTCGCGCGCCGCCAATTTCCGCGGGCAACGAACAAGCGCGCCTCAAAAACTCGGTCAATCCGCGGCCCGCGACCCAGCGAGCCAGCGCCGGAAGGTCTCGCGGATCCCGCGTGGACTTTCGTTCAAACTTCGTGTCCTTTTTTCATTCTCGCGCTTTTCTTTTTCCTTTCCTTTTCTTATGGCTAACGGAACGGTGGGACTTGGCACTCGAGGCCATTTATTGACTTTTCGTCATTCGATTCGTGCGTTTTTCTTGAACACAGCAATTTTTCGAAATATTTTTCGAATAATAGATTAGTAAGACAAATTACTCACCGTCGGAGCATGTTATTCGTTATTTAAACACTTTGTAGCTTGAGAAAGCTTGGAGTTGATTTATTTGAACAAAACAAAAGTATTGATAACTTTTTGGTGAAGCGCCATCTATTATGAATTTGGATTTTTGAAATAGTGGTAGAAATTTTCATTCAGAAACAGTTGAATAGTTTTTCACAAACGCTTCAAAGTGTCAATCGTTATTCTTATCTTGACATATTTATTGATCATCGAAGAAAACAATTATAAAATTATAATTAATAATTTTTATTTTTTACTTTTTTGATTTCTATTGTTTAAATGTTCATTTCCTATTTCTTTTCCTCTTTATTTTATTGATTCCCTATAATATTTGTATTTTTTGTTTTACACTTTGAAGACATCAGTAAACAGGAGCAAGTTATAGTCGGTGATAATAAAAACAAGTGATGTAAAAATGTGCACAAAGTTTGCGAACTTTTGCTCGCAACGTTCAATATATTTTGAACATTAAAATGCAAATCTACGTGAATAAAAGGAAACAGAAGAATCACGCCTTTCGTTTTAAAGTATACTAAATATGTCTTGAGATCTAATTGTGATATTTTAAAGGCAAAACTTTTCAGTTTGAATTCGTTGTATAAAAGTCGCGAACTTTCTGAGTGTGAAATAAAGAATCAAAGTTAAAATATAAATGTCAGTTTTTATAGGTATTCACTGCACTTTTTAGAATTTTTTTCTACGGTATCTGGCGACTGTAAGTTACAATTATACTTTTCCAAAAAAGAAAAAAAGAAACATCTGTAGTCAAGTAAATTTGCATTTCCTACTGTATTTTGCATTCAAAATTGTGTGAAATTTGAAATTCGTGTGAATTGTTCCCTTTTTTTGTCTTCTATTTTATATTCTTTTAACTTTTTAAGACGTAACTTAAAGTCCAAAGGACTACAGGTTTAAAGCACGTGGAGAACATTTTTTCGGATTGTTCATTTCAACGTCGTGATTCGCGATAAAGTTCTATGGCTCTGTTGAGAAAGTTTTATGCAAAGTCAATATTTTCTGAAGAAGAATCGCTCTTTTTGTTTCAAGATGTCGAACTGAACGGAGAACTTAATTTATACGTTAAAAAAAGATGGATCGTAAAAGTAAATGTCCATGTTCTAACATTGGTTTACTCGAATGGTAAATTTACAGGAACTTAATTTATTTTTGCTGGTTCAATATTCAATATTATTTACCAGATAGTTAAAAATTAATATCTAACATTGCTAGTTGAATAATCGAATTTCCAATTCCATTTTAAATTTTGATTTATACGTATTGAAAATAACTTTAACAACCGTCCGAAACAATTGTTTATCATATTTGCGTATTTCAACGACATTTGCATTGAAAATTGTTGAAAAAATTTGCACATCAATCAATTGGCAAAATGTACAAACAAGTTTAGGTTTCTATTTTCCTCAATATTTTTTGGATGTTTTTTCTTTTTTTATTTATCGATTGATATATAATTTGTACATATGATCAGTTGTTCGTTCCCCTTTTTTGCAAAAGTTCGTAAAAAAGGGGGAAAATCGTCTATCGACCACAAATTTAGCCGAAGCGAATCAATAAACTGGAACTTTTATCCGCAAATATCGTTCGATACAGTTCCAATGAATTTTTGCGTGATTAAATCACAATGTCGGAAATTATTCAACGGGGTCTGAATGTCGATTGTGCTGAAATTGAAGGGAAAAATTTCCCTTCGGTGCGACATTATTTATGAAACAGTAATAATGGTATAATAAAATTATCGCGTCTCCTTTTTTTATTCCTCGTTCTTGCAAAGTAAAAAAAAAAATCACCATCTTTGAGCGATGAAAAAAATTGAAAAAATATGAAAAAAATGATAAATTAACAATATAAAAATCTCCGACCACTAATATTAACAGTGCATATAAACAAATAATTCAACGAAGAAAGAAAGATGAAAACGGCGCGTTTATTATTTCAAGATATTTTATTTATTTTCCATGGGCGAAACAAATATCAGCGAAATATTCGTTTTTGCAAGCTTTTGTTATAAAAGATACAAAGGCAAAAATGAATCATAACAAAGATCATTGCAAATAAAAGCGTGTTTTTCATTTACAAGGAAATATTGTGCACGGGAAAACAACGGCCGTTATTTATTTGTCTGTACGTGCACGCGCGCGTGTGTACATTTATATATACGTACGCGTATTAAAAACATGCTCCCTTTGGCAAAGTAACATGATTCTCTACGCATTTCCTCTTCGTATTTCCAACTCAGCGTGACGATATATTTTAATTACAAGTTTAGTTTTGTAATTTCAGTTAACGCCGTTAACAACGATTCCCCAGTCTTTTCCTAATGTTTTACCCAACTTTTTTTTTTTTTTTTATGTAAAACTTTAATATACTTTGAAGTTTGTCTCCCAACATTTGTCAGTAACTTATAATATACGTACAGCAAAACTTCACATTTGTGGCCGGAAAGTTTGTCTACTTTTTCGTTCCCCATTTCTCATTCAAATTTTACATCGAGCATGGTTGAAGTAAATTTACTTGAGTTGTTTGGAAAAAGATGTAAAAGACTGTTATGTTATGAAACGGAAATAAAAAACAGGTAATTGACGAAGTTTGATTTGAAAAATTCAAACGAGCAACAATCGAGATCTAATTAATGTTAACGCGGATATTTACTCATTTAAATTGTAATGATCATTTCGTAACGTTAAAAAGTAACAGCGTCGCTTTTTTCAAGCGTCCTATCAGTAACTTTGTGCTATTAAAATTAATCGGAGTTTGACAGTTTAGTAATAAGGTGTAAATGATATTGAAGTTTAAGACGACTCATTTATCGAGTAAGTTTCTTTTTTTCACGCCGAGTGAGACATAAGTTGAAGTGAATGTTAAATGTTAAATGTTAAAAGTATTTGTTGTTTTAAAAAGGAGAGATTTCAACTTTTATAACCTTTTATCAGTTTATTAACTATTCTGTTTTTAAACACTACAATTAATTCTTTACAATTGACTACAATTAATGATAATTTTATACTTTAATAAAATTCATTATTGTAAACATATTTATGTATCGAATCTCAAAGTAAATTAAAATCCATGTCCAATAATTTACTTCGAATTTCGGCAAGCCTGCCATTTTTGTAAAAAAATACTTATTCAATTATTTGATCGTATTATTTTAAACATATCAACTATCATTATACACTCGCTCATTCAATACTAAATATATTTCATGTTTAGTGTTTATAATAATAATAGATTTACAAAATTCTTAACAAAATTGCATTAATATGAAAAAATTCTTTCCCTTATTTTTATTCTAAGTACACCTAATCAATGAATAGCATTGAATCGTAACGAACAACGCGAACGAATTTTGTCGAGTGACACGAAAAAACAAAAGTTTGCAAAGCGGAACGGTGCGAAGGGCCGTAATTCATTTACGGACCATCGTTACGTGCAACGTGAGAGACAATTTCGCGAAACGCGTGGCTATTTTTTCAATCTCGTTAGCGCGACGTTTCTTAAAGACCATTGGGTAGAAGAGGGATAAAGAGGGGGGGGGGGGATTTAACAGCCGGCGCCTCGCGCGCTTTAAAGCGCACTTGGTTAGCCCGCGGTATTAGCGGCGCGGCATTAACTCGTCGACCGATGGCCAATAAACGGCGCGCTGAGGCGAAAAAGCCAATATTCCAGCCCTTGGTTTCGTCCCCGGCCGGTCGCTTCGCGCGACGCTTTGATCCGTCGGCGCAACCGAGATTGCACGCACCTGCGTATTTGGGACACGGAATTCTATATATTGCGACACCGGGTATTTCGCGCGCGCCGCTCGATTTCGCCGAAAAACCGTAGTGCCTTTTTTGCCGCACGCGGCGGAATTGTTTTGACCGGCCAATTTTCTGAAAGCTCGAAATTTTTGAAACTTTCAACAATTTCTTCAAGATTTTGATGAAATAAACTTTTTGCGAAACGCGCAAACGTACGAAATTATAATAATAACAACAACAACAATACAACGATAATAATAGTAGTAGTAATAATAATAATAATAATAATAATAATAATCCCAATTAATAAAGTTGATGAAACCCTGAAGTTAGTTGAGAGTAATGCTTTTATTATCCAATGAGATTGCTCCGTGGAGCATGGTCTTTGAAAAAGGCGCGAAATTTGTTATTTTTGAATTGTTAGTTGTAGATAATGCGTAAAAGTATTGAACAAAAATAAAAAATTATAAATTTATTATTTCTAATTTCACCAAAAAGTATTTTAAATAATAAAATTTCAAAAAAAAGGCGCGCGCGAAGCGCGCGTAATAATCTATTATTAAATAATAATCAGGATCACGTCTTAAAAACCATAATATTTCTGAATTTAAACAATTCCCTTGTTTTTCCTTCATTTTTTTTTTTTTTTTTTTAATTCTCATAAAATACATTTTTACAAATTTATGAATCAAGCTTTCCGCGTATACTTTCTAAAATAAATTAACTAATTGAAAAATTCAAACTACGACTTATGCGACACAGTTTAGCATTGAAGAGTCAAAAAGAGTATTTAGCAACGGTAATAACTATAAAACATTCATTTTAGCACATCACCTCCGCCGTTATTATTCATTATCCTTGTTTTAATAATTTTTTTGATGTTTATTAAATATTGCAACATCCCACGTAAAGTAACATTAAACTTACAAGCTGAAAACAAGATGACACCGTCGGCTTTAAAACTGGCGATGCTCGCAAAAATACGGTAATAACGTCAAATTTTATTAACGCCATTAATTTATCTTAGCGTACATCTTTTTTCCGCGAAACTTTTTGCCGTGTCGTACAAAAATCCGCGACTTTTGTCACCGACTCAATTCGAAACGACTGCAAACAACACAAAAGTACTCCCCAGCGACATTTTTCTGTTGGTAAAAAAAGGGTACAGCAGTAAAAACAAAGTCTCAGAAAAAAGCAATAAAAATTGTTTCCAAAAAAAAAAAACGTAACCTTCGTCGCCTCTATTCCTGCAAATGAAAATCAAGAACAATAGTCCGACTTTACAGTGAAAATCAAATTGCCTTTCAATAAATCGCCGACGAACTACGACGCGTTTATATAGACGCGTATAAAAAGCAACAATAATAAAAATCAATTGGCATGCATGAAAACGGTTCAAAGAAAAACGAACGATCATTTTTCAATGTCTCATCTAGTTCGTTTCCGAGTAAGTCATCGGCCATTATTCATCGTCATTCGTTTCAACGTTTACGGTCATCGTCGAGCCGAATACGGTTTCCCTTTGTCGATACGAAATTGCCATCTGTTCTTCGCTCTAAAATAACTGCGGGCCATAAAAAAAAGCGCGTCACGTGATTACACGAGGGATACCGATCGTAATAACGCTCCGGCAGAGAGAACCGTTTTTCGCATACAAGGCCTTCGAATTGATATCGATTGCGTTACTGAAAAGCGCCGATAAAGTCAGACGAATCGATCGACGCCACGAAACGTACACCGCTTTAATCATCTCTAAAAGCTATTCGGTAATTAAGATGTTTCGGCTGTTGGGCTAATTGCGTCAACGACACGTCAGCAAATTATGAAATCCATCTTCTAAACGCAGTCGTGGAAACAAAAATGACACCTTTTAAGAACAAAGACGATTCGTTACTTGGTTCGAGTGAAATGCGTCACGTTTTAATAAGTTTGTAAAAACAAATCCAAGTATTTAATATCATGTTCAAACGTTTTTATTTTATAATTTCTGTTTCTTAATATTATAAGCCTTGATATATAAAAACCATATAATAAGAAAAATATATAATTATATAACGTATAATTAAAATATATTATTATATTATAATATCGAAAAATGTTGTGCAACTTTTACTGCGAAACTCGTGACTGTCGTAAATATTAGAAACTTTCGAAAATGATATTTAAAATGACATTTTCGATGTCATTTCGGTAACAACGAATCATATTGCACGCTCTTCAATTTTCCACAATTTTCTCGCCCGTCGTCCCGAAGTCGTGGATTTCGCAGAAAAGGCTGCCAATTTTCGGCGCATTACTTTCGCCAATATATAAGGTTTACACCAAGGAAAAGAAATGATATTGATTTTCTTATCAGTTTATTGGTTCGATGGAGGTTTCGCGGCCGACGAGTCGAGTGGAGATCGTGACAGCGATGCGGAAAATTCGCGTAAGTCAACTTCCGAGCTAGTTAGCGGTACGAGCGACACCGACTGCCGCCATTCTACCATAAACTTGTCCTTTCGTTTTCAGTACGAGTTCAAGGCCAAGGGGACCAAGAAGAAGAAAGTGACCCTAGAAGTCTCGGTGGACGGGCTCAAGGTCACCTTACGCAAAAAAAAGGTAACCGAGTTTAATGATCGCCAACCAGATTAGAGGACGAAATCGACCAACTTTAAGCCGACCCTTCTCCGTCTTTATTACGTCTTTTATTATGCCAAATGTTCGAGTTATTACGAATTCGATTATACAAAGACTAACTGTCCGAAAGAATAGTAAAAATTGATGTACGAGAAGTTCCATACGTACATAATATACGGATTTGAACTTGGATAAATGTTGATAAAAAAATTTGCTGTTTTCTTTGCAAAATTTCTTTAATTCAACAAAAATACATCAGTATTGATATTCATTGACTTAACTTTAGTGTTTCGTTCATTATTTGCAATTTATAAACACGAATTGTACAATAATTCTTTTAAGTTCGAACTCGTATATTATACACGTACGAAACTTCTTGTTCATAAAAATTACACGTTTCGGAGCAACACATATTCTGAAGAATAAACCGAAATTTCCGCTGAAATGTTATTACATTTTTTTATATTAAAATTTTATTTATTTGAAAAGAGAAAAAAGATTTTTAAATGATTTTTTCGATCGAGCAAATCGGTGTCAATGAAACCGATACCAAAGGTCGTATTGTCATTTAAGGGTTGAATCTGTAAATAAAACGCGAATAAAGTTTGAACTTGAATACACTTTTTCTTCGGCGTGTTGATTTTCAAACGAATGAAACGTGAGAAACTGTTTATCTGACGTGCATTGACGTTGAGCCGCGAGTTCCTGATGTGAATTTAATACCGAGAAATACGTAGCTCGACATTTTAAGGCTAACATCAAGATGAATGTTATTTTAAAATGATTTTAAACTAAGATGCGATTTTAAACTCTGTTGCTCGATATTACGGGAAAAAGCATTTTTCAACTCAGACAATTTCGCGTTAATTTCAATCTACCCTGTGACATTTCTCCAGGTAAAATAAAAGCGAGCCAATCCGTCTGCAATCGACATTGAGTTAAAATTAGATTAAAGTATAATTAGTTTTACGTGTCTGAAAAATTGACATTTTTCCTTTCTCGTGGAACGAAAAATATCTCTCCTTCTACTCTAATTAACATTTGTGACGTAAACGACGGTTTGACATTGGCGACCAATAGTTCGATTGAAAATGATATTACGTACGAGTTATAGAAGATCCTTTTGGGATCCAATATAATAACAACCGTTCATTTCGATGAAAACTGTATCTAAACGTTTTCACGAAAAATAAAAGAACTCACCGGAGAAAAGAATTAAGAAAACGGAAGAATAAGTTGGCGGAAATAGGATATTTTCGAGTCGCTTAAGGTTTGCGTTTATTGACGTTCGGTTTCCTATCAAGCGGTCTTTCAAATCATTTTTTATTCTTTCAGAAAAAGCAGCATTGGACAGATGATAATAAAATGTTCTTGATGCACCATCCAATTTATAGGTAAATTGAAATACATTTAATCGAAAAGTTCATTTCGATTCAAATCAAATAGCTTTTTTCTTTTGCTTCTTCATTGAATACGAAATGACCAATTGAAATTAAATTCTTGTGTGTATAATATAAATCTACGAAACGTTTTCAAAATATGATTATAATATAAGATTATAGTATAAAACATTTGTTAACATTATAATTATTATTGAAATATTTATATAAAAAGTCTCAGATTTGACAAGGTACTTTTAGATTACTAAAAGTCGTAGTTCATTTTTATTCAATTTTGTTTCATACACATGTGATGCGTCTTCCAATATTGAAATTGATCTTTTGTTTTCAGGATATTCTACGTCTCCCATGATAGCAATGACTTAAAAATTTTTAGCTATATTGCCCGCGACGGCAGCGGAAATACATTTAGGTGTAACGTCTTTAAATCTAGTAAAAAGGTGAGTTGTGTATTCCTAGAAGTTTCTAATGAATGTAAAGTATTCAGACAAAAAATGCATTTCAACTGTGAACACATTTTTTTTTCTTTTGTACGATGCTACAGATGAACTGTACATTCTAACCAATTACACGACAGTTATAACTCTTACACCCAGCAACTCTGGTGTAATTGATTACAAGTCATGTGTCTAATTTCTGTAAACTGTAGATAAAACTTAGTATGTTGATAATTTTTTATAATTTTCTGGTTCAACACAATGTTAAAAGAAAAGTAAAATTTTTAATTCAGTTTTATAATATAAAAATCCATATTAATGGAATTAATGATTTGCAAATACCTCAAATTCTTAATAATTACTCTTTTTATCATAAAGCTTATTAGATACAAATTAATCATAATTATGAACTTGACAAATATACTGAGAGGGTTATTAAACACGAAAAGCTATACAATTTATATTTGTATATAATATTTATCATGAATTGTTGATTAAATTATATAATTGATTGTAAACTATTGTAACGTGTCCTATGCAATTTTAAATTGTAAAGAAGTTTGTGTACACTTAAGAGGGCAAAGATTTTTAAATTAATTGTATAACAAAGTGCGTATTAGGAACACGTGTTTATTAATACTTTGTGAACCCCAACAGTAAAGAATGCTTTATTGTTTCGCGAAAATAATTTCGCAACTGTTATACAATATTCAAAGTGACCATAAAGATAAGAATCTTGGTATTTTTTATGACAGTAATAAGGGAAGGCGAAAAGAAACGATGGTAAAAAGTCTCGAACGTATAATCACGTAGAATGCATGTTACGGAGATGTAGAAATGTATATTGACATACAGAAGCATTTAATTATTTGATTACATATCTCCAATCGCAATACATAAAAGTAAATGTAGTATTATTCGCTCAGGTCCCATGTTGACCAGAACAATTTGATTATTGTAGCTATTGTATATCGTTTTATTCTTCTTTCTCGTTTTTATCGTACTTCTTGGGATTCGTTACAATTATTATTAAATTATTCAGTCGGTATTATGAAAAAGTAACGGTAGTAGATGTAAAATGTAGAAGACTGAGAATAAATGTAGGTGTAGTGAATGCAAACGTAGAAAATTTAGAAAAAAAAGTTGTTGAAAACGTAACTCTTTCATTAAACTGATGCGCGACACTTTTATTGAAAGATATTTGAAAAAAATGTGCACTTTAGTCACCAGATTTTATAATGCTATAAATTATATTTCTCGAAAGCACTTACAGTACTTGACAGTATCTTTTCGTGATCTAAAACATTCGTTTGAGGAGGAAAAAGAAAAGATTTTTATTCATTTTAGTAAAGTTTCTGATTGTTTTTCTAACAATTTACTGTACTATAAAATATAATATGCACTTATTATTGCATATGTTGTGCCATCTCAGATTAGCAATTTTAGCAAACAAGTGTATCTCAGCTTTACTAAAAAGAATATTGATTTTAATAATATAGTAAATTTGTTTGCAATAGTAGAAAGATTCGATAGACAAGTTTATAAGTACATTATGAGCGTCTCAATGTAACACTGTCTGTTCGAAAGCGTTGCATGTATGTTTGTAGTTTTAAGAAAACAGCTGTTCAATCGAGACACAGAGTGGAGTTAATGCGGGAAAGAGATCGGCGAGCTTTCGTGAGAACCTACGGATTGACAGAGCAATCTGTTATGATTGCAGTGCTTCATAAGCATAATCCGTCTATGACCTGGTTCGACTGGATCACAAGACGTTTGATTTAACATCTTACAAGCTACTAATCTGCTTATTCAAATGTATTGGATTCCTGTAAGGTCAGATAGGGTGTATTGTTAAATTGAAGATCTTAGGAAGCCATGTTATTGGTATAAATTGAGAGAAACGAATTGTTAAATAATCTTAGCATGGTCATGAATGCAATCTTCTTTTTGATCATTGGAATGGTTAATAATCATGGATTGCAAATGTAACCATCTATCGATGATCGATTAGCATACAATCAATGTCAGCTTTTTATATTGGAGAACTAATTTTAGTATGATTGCAAAAGTTATACTAAAATTGATTCAACATTCAATTTAATTAACGGAAAAATTATAGTTTATTTGAAATATAAGGGACGTCACTTTCTTTGATGAATATTTTTTATAAGACTAGAATAGTAGTAGTAGCAGAGATACTAATTTACAAAAATATTAATGAATTCTGTATTCACTTTATTCTATTTACTTTTAATTTAAAAATAAGATTGTCACTTGGCATTGATGGTATAATAATAAAAGAAAAAAAAAAATTATAGAACATTAATAATGTTCTCGGAATCAATACCTTGGATTCCTTAGGCTATATCTTTGAAGAACAGAAAAGTCAGAATTTCTGTTGTTGAACGCTTTATGACTCAAAGATTGATGGTTCTGTATATGGTACACGCGAAATCAAAGAATGATTACGTAGCAATTGTAATTTTTTTTTACATGATGTGGGAAAATATCTGCTATCAAGTTCGACTAGTTTTTGATTCAGAGAAGAATAAAGAAAATGAAGGAAATGAATAATATAACGGAAACTGAATTGTTATTTTTTTGCAATAAATTTATTTATCAATTATCAATACAGTTATGGCACAAGTACATAAAGAAAGAAATGATATGAATCCATCAAATTATAATTTTTTTGTGGTAAATGTATTGCTAAATATTTATTTTATCTACAATCTTATTTTATTAATATTATCTATCATTTCAATAAGTTATTTAATTAATAAATGAAAATAAACAGTTTCAAAT
>JABFOV010001973.1:0-21978 GCA_022817685.1 Aradophagus sp. ZL-2020 | reverse complement strand
ATTATAAGTCACTTTTACCGTCTATTCTGTTAAAAGTGACTTAAAATAAGACACTTGTTTTTGCAGTGTACTTACGACAATTTAGTCTAAAAAGTATTATTATCAACAAAAAATTAATTACTTTTTTATGAAGAAAAGTAAATAATAAAACAATATAAATTTAAATTTATGACTTAAACTCATTAAAATCTCTGTAGATTTCACTACTTTATTCTTTCGCATACTAAAATACCATTTATTTCTCCTACGAAACTTGATCTGAAGAAGTAATTTCGAGGAATAATTAGCAATTTGACGAAAATTATAAAAATCCAAAAATGTTATCAAAATTATTATTTTCCACCAGGGTGCTTTAAATGATATTATACCGATCCATTGTACCGCATTGGCTGAGTGATTTTCATCGCGCGAGTGGTGAATCAACCTAACTACAATGTACACACTCATTGCACGTTCGCTTGCCAACAAAAGATTTTTTTTCTTTTAACAAGAGCTACGAAAGTCACGTACAAGTATTCCGCGCAACAACAATGCAAGTAAACTAGACTCGCATTGTATACTTGCGAGCACTATCTGCAGTTCCTACAAGGAATTGATATGAAAGCAGCTTATTAGATTACTAATAAATGTTATGAATTGCTCAAGTGGTACTGAGAAAAGGCTTAGAAAACAAGACTGAAATTGTTTTCAGTTACATTTCGGTAATTTTCAAAAGATGCAGATCTGACAGACCCGAGCGAAGAAACAACATATAGTAAAATAATAATTAAATTCTGCGTGACGGTTCAAGTTGCATCCTCAGGAAGATTTTTTTTTTACGTATTACCTTATTAGAGCAAAACAACATTTTTTGGTCCGAAAAATGTCTTCTATTACTCAGTTATAAATTTAATGAATATAAGTTTAATTATTTGAATTAAAAAAAGTGAAATTTTAAAATATTCTGTTGGATTGTAATCGGCCCTTTGATTAAGTAATGCTTCGTTGTTGTAAAAAGATGTCTATGATATATATTAGAAATACTTCACACCTCATTGCACTTGTTAAAACTAGTCCCTGTGGGCTATTATAACACGTGATATCGAAGAAAAAAGTCTTCCTCCCAATGGTCTAGAAAAACGTGATTATTGATTATAAAAATGATAGTAGCCTTCTGCTAAATCTTCTCAGATGCTCGCAAAAGAAAAGAACGTTATATAGTAATACTGAAGACGACGTATTATAAACTACCATAATTGAAGTATTTAACGTATATGTTGTTGTTTTATCGGACAGTTTACTTAGCGTTAAACTAAAGAATGAAAATTGATTCACTTTATTTTCGTTTTTACCAAAGAAATATATCTAAATACCTCCAAAACATGAATTCAATGAAACTTATTTAAATGTTATTTTACTCGCAAATACGAGAGATGATGAAGTTACATTATTCAGGCTGTTCGCCATATTTTCTCGTACATTTTGAAATTTTAATGATAAAAACGAAAGCCATGCAGACATCGTTAACAAACTTTTGCAGACTTTTCATCATCTCTAAAATTATGCAAGCCGAATAATTATCACAAGAGCCATAAATTTAAACACAACGAACCACGCATTCGACTTTCCCTCGTTTCCACGCAATTCCTCCAATCAAGTCATAAGATTCTACTTGAACCCACGCTACGCTCCTTTCTTCATATCCACTCTCCGCCCCATTTGTATTTCAATCGTGAAAACGGAGTGATATCAGTAAAGCTCCGCGCGATAAACCAAACAACGGCTTTCTGCCGTCCTTAATTGCGCGTATAAAAATTAACGTCCCCTTGTAAAAATACCATACGAAGTCCACGGAAGTGCGTCGTTTCGGTTCCCAAAGCGCCATCGATGCTTCTATCGTGGTTTGCCCGCTTTTCTGCAATTCCTCTGCACATTTGTCCAATCAATTCTTATGCTCTTTTAAAATTCAGGATGTTTTTGCAGAATTGTAATAATAAAGGAGAAAATGACGGAGCATTGCGCGAAATTAAAAGAATCGCCAATAAAAAATGTTTATTTAAATTACAGATTGCAGTACATACTCATATGAGTGTATCATATAATGTATGAGAGAGACTCACAAACTTTACGATATGCGATGTAGTTTTTATAATTATCTCATATGTTTTACAATATTGAATGCGGTGCATGCAGAATGGATAAAAGAACAGACTTGATAAAAATTACGTTCGATAAAATTTGCAATATACGATGCTGTATAAATTCAAATTAACTTAAATGTGCACTTAAAGAACGTCATTGACAAAGTTACTACTTAAATGGTAATACTGTGCCGGTGTTACTATTTCAGTAGTAAATTTTACTATTTGATTCTCTTAAGTCAAAAATCGTAAATTGTACAGTACCATTTTTATAAATATCTTATAAATTTTACGAATTCGCTTTCTGGATACACCACTTACACTTTGCTCTTAAAAATGAGTCGAAGGAGCTTTCAAAGAATCGATGAAACTACGTCAAATGAAAACAACAACAATACTTTGATTTCCGTCGAAAAAGTGCGCTCGTTGACGCGTAAAAATATTTGCGAATCGTGACTTTCGAACTCTTTTATATATCAAAATTACAGTGTGCCAAAGTAGGGATTAACTTGGGCGTCAAAGTAAAACGGTAGCGGGAGAGAGGTGGGCTAAAATGATCCGCGGGAAATGATGATTCGTCCGTCAGTTGACGAGACGAAACAAAACACCGGCGTATTTTCGAGCCGACGGCGGCTTATGAGGACCAGTGAAGCGATAAATCGACTCTGACGAGCGTCCAGCTCGATCGAATATTCGGAGCTGAAAATTTTCAATCCTGTAGTAACCAATATGCGTACGTGCCGGTAGGAAACGACGATTATATTGTGTTCAGCAATACTGGCAGTTGTGGAGAAAAGTAACCTCAAAAATGGATAATTCCAGAAAGGAAAAAATCTACATTTTACATTATAAAAAGAAGTCAATTGTTAACGACTTAAAATAAAAAGTATAATAATTGACAATTATAGTTCACAGTCTGAATTACGAAATTTCAACATCTTTTTTGCAAATGCAACTTTTTTTTATATAATGCAGCAAAAAAGAATTAAGCTTTCTGATGTAGATGCAACAAATTGTTTTAACATAACAAATTTAACATTAATATTTAATACTCATCACTTACTCATTTTTTTATTAAAAAACACAGCAATACAGCAATAATTTTTTTATGTAATTAATTAGTAATCGAAGAGTAATAAATTAAAAAAATTTCTTTTGTTCTACATGGGCTTTATCAGCTCGGACCTCTTTTGAATCCAATAATTTTTATATTTTTATTTTCTTCAATCAGCCTTAAATTCTGACGCAAAATTAAAATATATTTCAGTGACTATTTTAGAGTTTAAAAGTGACGATCACCTGTTTCATAGATAACAAAATTTAAATAATTTAACTACAACTCTCTGAATGGAACCTTAATAAATCATTATCGAAAACATCATTGAGTAACTAGCCAATTAATTATTCAAAGTCTAAAGTCTGTTACGTGGGATGCGTAAATCGACGTTTAACGTTCGAACCGAAATCAACGGTCAACTTAGTTCGATATTCGAATTTTCGTTGCGGTCGAACTCAAATTTACACATAGGAACAAAAACTCGTACAATTTAATTTCAGCCCAACGTACACGCCCATTGAACGTCGTTTTATTGTTGAAAGACAAAATTCATGATTCAATTCACTGTTTCAAAGCAATAAAGTGGTAGCTGTAATTAACGGAAAAGCTGAACAATATTTCACTTGTTAATTAATCAATGGTTTTTACTTTCAAAAGAAAAATCACGCAACGCTTGGGCGTGCATGGTGCGAAACCAAAGTAGTCGGTTGAACATCATTTCAATTGGTTATTCATCATTACGACGTAAATTATGTTTCCATGAAATCACCTTTTATGAAAAAAAAAGGACTTTATGCCTTTTCAGTATTTTCCACCACCTGAATCTTTTTTCCCATTCAAATTGCAATCATTTTGTCGGTTATTCATAAATCTCGCATCTCAAGCAATGAATAACTTTTAATGATGGTACTTTAAACTGATACATATTCTTTTATAACTTCAAATAGCGTTGAATTTATATACAAAGTGTTTAATTTTCGTCTTTTTCTTTTTTCTGTCTTTTTCTTTTACGACATGTAACAATTTAACCTTATCAGTCATTTTATTCAATTCTTTTAATAATTTAAGTTTAATAAAGTATTTAGTTAAATTTTCGTTCCAACAAAATTTAATGTTATTTTTAAAGTATCAAAAAGTGAATGATTTTTTTATTGACTACATCAACTTTTATCAACTAAGTAATTATTTTAATAAACATGTTGTTGAACTGAGATTTATTTGATAACACGGTGATATTTTGATTTAACGTATTCAGATCCATTGTACATTGTGCGGATCTTTTTACGTTCAGCCAGGCTTGTAAAGCACGTTATCGCAAAAAATTTTGAAATTTTTATTGAAAAACTTTTCCTGTTTGTATTTTGCTTGCAGTTTCGCTATCTCTAACAAAATTTTTTTTTTAAAAAAGTTGTTTAACTTTATTTTACCTTTTTCACATCTTTCTGTAGCATATCATTTTTACGATAAAAATATATGAATAAGAAAACTAAAGTCAACAAGAGCTTAAACAGAATAATGTTTTTACACTGTAAAATTTAATATATTAAAATATACTCTTTCTATTAATGCTAAATATTCTCATACGTAATAAATGCACAATTTATCAGATATCACAATAAGTGATACATTTCATATCATGTGTGTTATGTACAACAAAGGTTTACATAACTGATTTTATAACATGACTACATTACAATACATTCACAATCTTGTATCACATAAAAATCATGTCACCATCCGCCGCAAAAATATCTTTCACATATCAACAGTAAATTCATTTTATTAATCGTTTTCCTGGGATATTTTTAACTTAAATATTCTTATTACTTAACTTCACATTGAAAATATTATTTTATATCTTTTTTACAAAACTTGAGAATTTGTTTAAAAAAATCCACGATCGAAATGTTTTTTAAACGATTTCATTTGAAAAACATTTTGTACGAAAACATTTTTTCTTTTTTTTTTAATGTCTGTCTCTGCAGTATAACATTCAAATTTCACAAGAACTTCAATAACGTCACGTTAACTTCTTAATTTACGTTTGACGTCGAAATTTAGAAATAAACGTCACGCGACACGTTCGCCATAAAAATAGCCTCATTTCACGTCGTTTAAACATCTCGAAAACAACCTGCTGTAACCCTTCGCGCGAATGCTCACGGCGAACAACAGCGTTACAGGCAGTCGAACGACACGGACCATTAGATAACAGCGCCCGACTTTATAAGAAAATAATCCGCTACCTCGTATGACCGGGGCAATATTGTAAGACGCGGGTATTGCCGCGTGAATATTATCTCGGCTATGCGAGGCACGTGAAAAATGTCGGCCGGCATGCGTCGTACTTTGAAAAGGATAACACGCCGTGGAAAATCGTTGGCGACAATCCAAATGGCCTCCAAATGACAGCGCGAAGCTGTCATTAGCAATGCAAAGCAAAATTGTAAATAGGCAAGTTTCGCGGCTAACGGCCGGGGAAGGGGGGGGGGTGACGTAGTTCAGAAAAAAAGTGAATGCTACGAGGGGGTGAGGGAGAACTCGACGCAATATTAATTCTGTGTCGAGACGTCTACCGGAAGTTTATGGCACGTCGGATAATTTTCGGCGCGGGTTAACGCGCACGGCCCTCCAGCCCCCCCACCGAAATTATTCCGCTGATTTTATATCCGATAATATTTATTGCCGGTGTTTTGCGCGAGCGGGCATTTTCGGCTGACTTTAATCGAGCAATTTCGCGAAATTGGGTTAAGAAGTTTGCGGGAAAAACGCGCATCGTTGACGGTAATTTGTGTTAAAATTATTAAAATTTCGCGGGCTTATCCGCGCGGGTTAGGCCGGCCCGACTGCCATCGATTTTTTGTTTAATGATGATTTTCTACTTTCGCGGGGGTGACATGTAATTCAGCGACATTTCTTTTATTCTTATTATTTTCATTGTTGACTTTATTCATTTTTTTCGTTGTGTATTAAATTCACAAACATTTTTGTTTCAATGGTTTTTTGATTAGACCGGTACTTTTTACAATTCACTTTTTTTCTACTTAAATAAAACATTTTAAATTTTGAACGAGAAATTGCAAATTTACAAAGAATTTATCGAATTACAATTTTTGTTTCATTTTTTTTCTAAACGTTCATGAATTATAGAACTGATTTTATAATTGTTATAATTTTGTCTTACACAAAACATTGATTTTCATTCGCACATTTGTTCTGTTAAATTGAATTATACATTCATTAATATAATATACAATATCGACAAATAGAATGATTTTCAATTCACCACTGGAATTGAAAATACGTAACAATCCGAAAGCAATAACATTGCACTTGAATTAACGAAAGTGAGTTACATAATTTCATTGATAAAGTTCACGGATTCGCGAGATTCCCGGAAACGCCGGAATTGTACTGGGAGCAAAGTCTGTCTCGCGTTTTATAGTTAACCCTGTTATTCTTGATAACAATGTTCCAGTTGTTAATTTTGTCACACTTCAACACTGCCGAAGACAAAAGTGAGACCCTCGAAACTAGACTGCAATTGCCGTTATAACAAACCTCGTTTTCCAAACTTACAAGTGCACTGAGAAATATAGGTCGTGGCAGTAAAGCTAAATCGTTTAATTCCTTGGTATGGCATGATTTCCCGAAAACAAAATAAATATCCCGATATTGCGTCGAATTATTTATTTCCGACGGAGGGTGGAGTCTTTTCGACTGCACATTTCGGCCACTGCTGATGTTTATCTTGAAGTTGCAAAAAGTACAAATTCATGGTTATTTTAATCCTTTATTCGCAAGTTTAATGTTTGTAACATCTTTTACATTTAGCGGAAAGAAAAATAAACCATTCAACTTTTTTTTTTAGATACAAAAAGATTATTTAACTTTCACCAAAAATTTATTTCGTAGTAATCCTATATTATCATCAACAATGCGAGTTAAAACTCGTTTACCGCTTGATTTTCCTATTTTCTCTCTGTATGTGTATTGTTTTATCTGAAAAAGGCACCAAAAAATTAAATTGAACTCAAAACCAATTACAAATTTTCGTCAGTGTACGTTTTAATCAAGCTACTATTTGGTCTGACAGACCCAAATAAAAGTAGATAATATAAAATTATTAGATATTAGATAATAAACATCTTTTTAAGATCAAACATTCTACGATAACAGTCTCCAATCAACCCCATCCCCCCTGTAATTTTTATTACAAAGAATTGCAAGAAAATTCAAGAACCCCCTCGTAAAACTTTTGCTCGATCGCGCATACGAAATACAATTATTGGCTATTGAATTCGCTGTTAAGCAGGCGCCATCTCGTAAAGTCCATCAGCCGGTTGGAATTCCGCCCCCGTAAGGACATAAAACAGGGGCGAAGAAGCGCGGAGTTCGCGCTCGCGTTGACAAAGCCTCGCAGCCCGTGATTCCTGGCGCATAACTAAATTATTTGCTGGCTTCTAATTGGCATTCCGACGCACGACTAAATCCTATTCGCGAAATTAACGTTACGCCTGGCTTTACGAGGGTCTAGCCGACCCGATTGCCGGAGCAAACATATGGCCAGACCTGACGTTGCCCTTAATTCTTCGCAAGTGGTTTACACTCGCGTTTCGTCCGGCGAATTTTCTCAAACGCCGGTAAACAAGTGGAAGTTATCGCCTTAACTCGCTCAACGACTCTTGAGCGGATTTCTAACAATGTACGTTCGGGTTTAATGGGACCGACAGTTAAAGGAATCAGTGTTCGGTTATTGATGTGAGTAAATGTTGGTATTTTCTGATTATATATCTGTGTTGCTTGATGAAAAACATTTCAAATAGCTCGACAAAATCAAAGGAAAAATACCGTAAAGTCACGTTCAGTCGTACTTTCATTTACACTCAATTATATTTTAATTTTTTTAATTTTTTTTTGTTTTTTTTTTTCGTTACAATGATTGCAATATTTAAATTGTAAATTATTATTACTATAGTACAATTGTACTAAGATTATTTCAGATTCAGCATTATGTTTTTGAAGAATAAGATCATAAATTTTTTGGATTATCATATTGAACAAACAGCTTGTCTTGATGTTTTGCTAAAACAAATATCTCTTGAATCAGGCGAATCTATACTTGGCACAAAAGTAATAACACTTAATTTTTTTAAACATACACAAAAAACATTGCAAGCAAAACACGTTTAATCAAACATTGCAAGTGCGCGAAATTTCAAAATCTGCGCACTCCACACGCAGAGAAATGTATTGTCAATATAACCAAATTTTGGTAATATTGACAAAAGATTTTGTTGTCATTTGAGCAACAAAAGTATTTTGTCAAATGAACAAAGTGTATTCGTAATCTTATGCTTCGTAAATACAACGCATTTCTTTTGTTGATTTGAAACATGAGATAATTTGTAACAAAACTTTGTAACCAAAGTTATGTTGTTGATTCAATGCAAATTTTGATTTCATTCAACAAAACACTGAATGAAGATGAACAAAATTGACTCAACAAAATACTTTTTGTGGTTTTGAATATATATTTCTTTGCGTGCAGTCGGTTTACGTGTGTTCGATTTCTAACAAAGATAATAGAGAGTCATCAGAAAATAATCAAATCGCATCGATGACACTTGAGAACAATGATAATTAAGGTATAAGAAGGGGACGGTGACGTTTCAATGGTAAAGACAGAATAAAGATAAAACGACTCCAAACGTCTCAGGACATTATAAAGCTATTCTGACGAAAAGATGAAATGAGCGATAATGAACGACGGCGATTAATTTGATATAATTCAATGAAGGTGAATAATTAATCAGACTGGTAATATTGACATCAACAATTTATTCACAAGATTTTATCAGTCAGCTATCAACTACCACCATATATAATAATACAACTTTTTTATTATACTTGTTATTTACAAGTATGCCCACAAAAAAATTTTGGCCATACATACAATTAAAAAAAAAAAAAAAAAAATCTTTATCTAATTTCATAACCTTCCACTTATATTATCTCTCTTAATCAAAAGTTAATAATGAGTTTAATTCAACGTTGTTTTGAAGCGACGAACACTCGACAAATGTCTGCTTTCGTTGTTACGAAAAACAGTAAGGTCTGAAAATTGTTGTTATTGAAGGCAGAAAGCTTCAATTAACTGACTTTCCTAAATGCCACGATGATTTTGTTGCGAAAGCTTCGCCTTTTTGAGGGCCAAGTGGGCCGAAGTTGGTACTCGGAGCCTCGGAGGAAGTCGTTTCTCGACTCCGTTGCTATTTAGCCCCGAAGCAAGTTATGCTCTAACTAGGACTAAGGCCGCCAACCCTTAATTTACGGCTCTAGTTGCGACTTGAGTTTCAATTTAGGTGCTCTCCGCCCGGCCCCCGCGCCACCCCGCCCATCTTTCCTACGTGTCTTCGCACCTCTGCCTCGGTTCCTTTCAACAAAACCGCCCGCCAAAAGCGCACTTTTCGCCTTTCGAGCATTATGCCCTTCTTCAATAATTTAGCGCGCCTGCGAAACAAAGCGTTAACCCCTTTAAACCAAGTCGGAGAAATAGATGATCTTTGCTGTTCCATCGTGTTATTATCATAAATTTGTGAATGTTTCATCGCGTAAGGTGGTTGATGCAAAAAATATAACATAATACGTATGAGAAAATGTAGAGATAATTTAAACAAGATTCGGGCAATTTCGAAAAATATTCCGTAACGTCACTCCAATTTTTTGTTATTTCTTAACAAAGACCCTCTTTGAGCTAAAAAGTACTTTGAACGTTGTGAATATTTTTGTGAGAGTCGTTACATAAAATTACAGAAAAAGGGGATGAAACTGTTTCGCCATTTTGGTATAAATTGTTTATTTAAAAAATAATCTGCTTAATAAGTCATTCAATACGTCAGTTACGATTACAAACATTTAGTATAATAATAATTTTTATTTATGAGCAAGAACAATTTAGCCTATACGACGAAAAATGTGTTAAGCAAACTCGGGTCAAGTTTAAAGTTTCTATGTATCGCAGAAAAGTACTTTGCGAACTTTCTTTACATATATGCAAATTACTTTGAAATAATACGTATCATTTTCAATTTCCAATAAAAATGACATTTGCTTTAATTTGCACTCTCAATAAATCGATCGTTATGTCGTTTCGAGTTGTCTAGCCTTTCTAATTGCTGCATCGAAATTCGCAATAAGTGTGCCAAAATCTAATAACTTTGCGAACAATTTGATCATTCAAATGTGCAATGCGTGTTACGGAATTAACGGTGGAAGTAATTTAATGTTCATATCAGGTTATACGTGGCTACAAAATGAAGTTAAAAACATAACCAGATTACGCGGTTACGGTGAAAATTGTCACTTGTTACGAATTATGAGTGTTACGAGTGAAAATTACGGAGAATGAATAAATGTCTACGAAAGTGATATTTTGCTGAAAAAGTGATACTTTGTAAAAAAAATCAATCTTTTACATGTCGTGTAACTTAAATTTAGATTTAATATGATAAACGTTAATTGCTGTAACTTATCATTCAATAATTTCACAATTAATAATTTTACAACTTTTGATGTATGGATACAAAAATTTTACGTACAGTTGCGTAAAAAAAACTTATTGAAATCGTTAACAATATCAGTGCCAATTGTTTGAAACTATAGAATACCGACAAAAGGTATTTACAAACATGATCGCAAAATAATAATGCTATTGGTTGTGACAAAGTACAAAAAAATGCTTAAAAATGGTTGAAAGCGGAAATTCCGAGGCTAGAAGGAAAATTGTTAAAGTAAAAAATTGAAAAGCTGCACCTTCAATATTCACCCCTACTCAGATCGGAATGTGGTCAAAAAAAAAAAAAAAAAAGAAATTTACATGAAACGGAGGAAAAATTGTTCGCACATTTTTATTCCCGGAAATTTCTATGTGTATGATTAACGGAAAAAATTGCCGGCGACGCGCACAGCAGTCGCGAAATGAAACCAAAACGCTTCGGCGAATTGAATTCGTTATTCCGAAGTTAAAATAACAGTGTCCAACACAAGCGAATCTTGACGCGAAACAGCTACCAATTAATATCAGCGAAAACGCAAATTGGTACATACTTGTAACGACATTAGGAAGTCAGTTCAAACAATCAACCGAGCTAGATTTTCAACGTTTCGTTATCGGAAAAAATTGTCACGAAAAACATTGCTGTTTATTTAAAATACATTTTTCGGCTTAGTCGCGCGTTTATTCGCTCTTCATCATTTCACCTTTTAATTGGTTCTTAATTTAAAAATAATTGATTCATCATCTGTGATATAAAATTCCTTAAAATTATTCTATCGTGCATCAAAGGAAAAAAATAAAACTACAATTTTTTAAGCAAATTTATTTCACAGAATTTAATTACATTTAATACGTAAAAAAATTTAAATATTTCACATATTTTATCGTTTTACGTATGTTAACGTTGACTTCTGTTCCTATAATTAATTAATCAACCATATATCAAGATTAAATCAACATTTTATTTTCAATTCACGTTTATCGTTACCCTTTCAATGCTTATTTAATTAACACGTTTGCCGACGCTGCGTTTTCGAACACATTTAATTTTCCATCAATCGCACGTTTCGCGTGTTTGTAACAGTTAATGAGGTTCTTATATCGCGATATATTCGTTTTTCTCACGTTTTGACTAGTTAATTTCACGATTTAACGAACGCTCAAGGTTATAATGGTTTGTCAATATTTGCCGCATTTTTTCGCCTCGAAATGGATTGAAAATGGAACTTTAATATACACGCGGTATGCGCCGTATCTAATGATGATAAAACGTACGCTCATACGGTAATGGCTATGAACATTATAACTACAGATGTGGGAAATCGATTCAATGAAGTCGCGCGGAATGTGACCGTTTTATTTCACAAAATTTCGAGCAGTACTCAGAATCGCAGAATTAAACGGCGATGAATTAAATTGCTTAACGAAATGCACGTAATTTATAAAGCAGAATCGGCTGTGATTTCTATTCGAATATACCGATTCAGGAGTTAAGTACTTCCAAAGACGTAAATTTGAATTAAAATCAATAATTTATTGACGAAAAATGTTAATAACATTCTTCCACATAACTGAAAAACGTTTCAAACAAATGCCTCAAATAACAACATTATTTAATTCTAATAACGAAAAATATTTCATTATATTTATATAGAAATAATTTTTTTTACGAATATCATAACTACCTGTAAAATTGAAAATGATAAAATTTTACAATTTAATTAGCACTGGCTTTCATTATTTGAAATACTCAGTGTACAAAATTATTGTGCATAGTTTTTATTTACAAAGTCGATCGAGAATGAAGAGATTCTTGGAAATTCAATCTTTATTCGAATTTAAATCGCAACGATGTTATTTTCGAAACGTTTCCAACTTAAAATATATTATGCAATCCTGTTTGTACAGTGGAAAATAAAGTGAAATTGAAACGAAGTGAAGTGAAAATGTGGAAGGATGATATATTATACCATCGCGTAATTTTTTCCTAAAGAAATAATTGCAAGCTTGGAAATCAGTTGTGATGTGAAATAATAGAAATCTCGACAAGCAAAATGCAAAAGCGAATTGCTTTTGAATGTTCGCGTTGAAGCTGAGAAACGAAAAACAATTAGCCTTTCAAATGCGCCTGATATTTTACAAAAGTCCATTTCGGGATAAGCGAGGGAAGCGGCGGTACATACATTTCAAATTTTCACAATTATAATTGACTTTAACTGCTCCCTGTCTGGGTTTGGCTTCTCCGAAGAAAATCCGATCCCCACGACTGAAGTTGACAGTCCACTTTTATCCGCGAGTCGGTAATAGGGAAACGAAGTTACATAAACTTTCGTTAATAATTTAATAACTTTATTCACCGCCGCATAACCATGCATACCTAAATAACGTATGAATAATATATAACTTGGGAAGGGAAAACGCTTCGCTCTATCGTCAAACATTTTTGAAACTCAATTTATCGTTTATAATTTTCCGGCTAAGCCAATAAATTATTCCCGCGCGTTTTTGTTAATGTTATTAAATTGCAAATTTTCAGGTCAAGATGAAAGGCATTTCAGGGCCAATCGAGTTCAGAGAAGGGCGTAGAATTCAATTCAAGCTCGACTTGCTTAAACTTAAGCAGCATTCCTTGGTTAAGGTAAATTTTCCAACGGATATCTTATAATGAATAAAGATGATATAAAACACTACATTACTTAGAAAACTGCAAATGCTCTTTTTTGAACAAGAAAGTCATTAATTCATTTTAATAGATTCCTTTTGTTTTTTGATATATTCATAACTTCCTAAAAGATGTGCATTGTACGTTTATTAAATTTCCTTGTACACTGTAAAATAATAATGTTTTATTTCATTATTTTTTTAAAGGTCGGTGAATGGCATCCTGGTATTGGTATCAATGTCACGGACACTTCTGCTTTCTATGATCCAGGAACTTCAAACGTCACTCTGGTTGTCATAACTATTTTGGTGAGTCATTGATATAAAACACTTTTTACAAAGAAATTACATTTTTCACGCATCCGACACAGTTATTACATTTTGATTTTTATTGCATAATAAACATTTAATTTAATTTTGCGTTGAAATAGACGTAAAACATAGCGTGTCAATAAAAATATTGTAATAATTTTAACGAAGAGATTAATCTTTTATTCGACAATTACTTCATCATTTTACATCTTTTATTTATTATCAAACAATGCAAAATTAATTTTAATGTTTAAGTATTAAGAATATACAAACAAAACGTAAAATTAAATTTTTTATTCTGAGAAAAATGTTCGGTTAAAGAAGCAAACGATAATACGTTTATTTATAATGTTTGCGCACACAAAACCAGATTATCAAATTAATTCTTGGTTTCGTTGTTATCAACATTTTCACGAGTAAATTTAAAAATATTTTCTTCTTAATTTTCGCATTATCTTGAAACACGTTACATTAATTCTGTGAAACACACAACAATTTACAGAACAGCAAAGCAATTTTTTGTATAGCGTGCTGTTTTTACTCAGAATTTCTTAATTCATATTTTAAAACTCTATTTTCAAATCTCACAATCAAAGAAAAATTTCAATGAAAAATTACAATGTAGTAAATGCATTTTATATGTAATATTGTAAAATATATTTTATAATGTGTAGTAAATTTTGACACGAGTGTAATTAATAGTAACACATATTGAAATTAATCAAACTCACAAGAACCAAAAAAAAAAAAATATAATAGTTATTTCCATGCGCATTATTTATCATCTAAAATAAAACATTTATATCATATCTTTTCGTGAATTATCTTTCGCAATTGAAAATTCTGAGTGAAAAAAAAAAATTCCAACAGTGAAGTATCGTTCAACTTAATACCTACGAAAATTCCGAAATCTTTCATAATCACACAAAATATTCTCATTCCATTTTAAAATCTTCTCAGAATACTCAATATACCACAAATATTCTAAGAATATTCCAAAAATGTTTTGAGCCGTTTGTGTGATTACGGTTGTTTTCGAAAGCTTGTCTAAAAAAAAGAAACACCTTACAATTCATGCAAAATTGTCGACTTCCCGAAATCCAAAACACTTGCCGTCTAAGCACGTGGCACCAGCGATGTAAATGCCGGCATTAGCGTCCTGGACCATAGCACTCGTCTAGTGCCGGTTTTTGCGATGACGAGCGCGCGAGCCATTAAAAAGGTAAATTGACTCGAGCGGCGCGAGGAGGGGGGAGGGGGGTTGAGAAAAAAGGCAGTTGGACGAAACTTTAAATGGCCGCCGGTCGAGATTAATGAAGTCACAAATAATCTCCGGCGAACTTAGCGGGCCAAAAAAGCGCGGCCGCCGTAAATCACCAATGTTTATCTAAATCATGCAACGATCTTCTTTTGTGCAACAGCATAATTTAACTGTGCAATCTCTCAACAGATCACCAGCATCTCGCCATTTTCATTCCAACACATAAATGTCATGCTTGCGAATTAGTCCGCTCGTCTGAAAGACTAAAACAGCGCGTACTCGCTCTCGTGCCGGCTCCTTTTTGTTGCAAACCCAAGTGGAAATTTATCGCACTTTCGCGAAAACTGAGGGCGGGGCGGGGGTGGTATCGACAACGCGCCCTTTGCAAGGGAAAATAAAAAGCAACGAAATCGTATTGTTCCGAACACTTTGGCAATATTTTTATTATAGATATTGTTTCATTTATTCATTTATTTATTTATTATTGTTATTATGTTGTTTGTTTTTTATAGTTTTAAAGATTTTATTATTAAACGAAAACGAAAAGTAATGAATCAATGGGGTCGAAAAGAAGAAAATCGATGACATGAAGTGAAATTCGGCGAAAAAGTCTCGACCGAGTTCTTCCGTCTCGGTATGATTTCATACTTTAATTTACAGTGGACAGTTCGGTCTGGGTAAATACGGGGTATTATATTTCTTCGTCGTAACATTCGCCAACATTCTTATCCCGCTTTAAGGACGGGGACAAATATAATTGAGAGAAAATACCGAGACGAGTGGGCTCGAAAGTTTTAGTTCGAGAGCAATTAATACTTCTGCGGGTCACTCGTAAGTCCGACATTTTCGTCTCGTGATATGAGCAATATTAAAAGACCGAAGGAGAAAATTAAATGTGATACCTCGATGAGAATAATTATCAAAGTTGAATCGACTGGAAGTTATAGTGAACGTGCGAGTTAAATGGTTCGTTAATTTTTTAATAAAAGTTTTAATGACGAAAACATGTGTAGTTATGATTAGTATACGATTGTCAAAGTTTTAGCTCACGTTTTCCTGTTGTAAGTTATATTATTATGTAAAATCTTTTTTGGCAACAAAAATTCGTATTTCGTTTATTGATATCTTGTCAATTTATACGAACTACCTTCACGTGTACAGTATTTCTAAACTGTTTAAAACATTTTTTTAAATCTTACTGAAAAGGTTCTTAAAATTAAAATTAATTTCAAATTTCTATCAAATTCTTATTATTTTTTGCTTTATTATTACAAAAAATGTATTATTGTTTATTTATTATTTATTTATTTATTATTGAAGAAAGGAATACTTATTTTATTGAATATTTATTCTTTGATCGCATATAAAAACAGTAAAATTTATCTATTTCAATTCATTGATAACTCACTATCAAACCTTCGAATCAATTCTTGAATCAATTTAGAAAATTTCAATACTAAAAAGTTTAAGAACATTTCAAGCGATCCAACTTCAATATTATCAAATATTTGATATCAATCTCGAATTGGACACGAAGGGTAACTTGGATGAGAAATAAGTCACGCGTTCTCTAAAGTTTACGCAAACATTATTGAAAACTTAACGTTAGCTGAAATGCAAGCAAGTCAAGATGGAGAGAGACGTCTTATTACAATATTTGTGTAAATCGCTGACTCCGTCACAGACATTTACGCAAATATAATTGCAATTTCACGTAAACATTTCGAATCCTTTTGATAAGCAAATCACATTGAGTTGTAGTAATAAACTAATAAATAAATTACGATTCCGTTGGCTGCTTCTGCAATATTTTTTAGAGAAAGATGTTGATTATCGTTAATAAAAATATTGATAAGTATTTTAATTAATTATAATTTATTGGTCTAAATGAGAAAGAAAGGTCATACGTGCATAAAATATAAATTCGCACATAGACAGATTTTTGTCAAAAAATTCCGATATTTCCATAAAAAGTTCTTTTAATTTTAAGACAAAATATCAATAGTAAGTTTTATCGACTATTTACCCTATTTTTATCAATTTATAAAGAAAATTCGCACAATAATTTTTCTAAGTCCGAAGTCGTATTTTATGTACGTATAAAACTTCTTTCTCATTGGTCTAAGAAATAAAGAGGTAAAAGTGAAAAATTGTGAGTAATCGTTAATAATTTGTTATTGTTCACCTTAGGTACGTAAATTTTGACGAATTATGATATACCGTTCATGTCTAGCAGAATTAATTACTTTTTTGTTAATATGTATGAGCAAAGACTTAAGAAGAAATTTTAGTCAGAATTCTTAGTCGAATATAAAATGCAAAGTTGTTTATGACGAAAGTTTACGGATAAATTTAAAATGTGAATAATTTCGTAAATAAAATTTTTATTTAGATTTTTTACTTCAGTCTGCAAAATCAAGCAGAAAATTTACAAATAAAGAAGATCAATTTAACAAACTGAAACAAACCAATTTTATCAGAGGAGATGTTCTGGTAAATACGTTATACAGGAGTAACTTTTTTACAACTGAATGAAAATTATCATCATGTATGACATTTATATTCATATATTAATGGGAGTATTATAAAAGAAGTTTTAGTAACCAAGTTGTTTTACAATTCTTTTTTTTTTTTCTAAGGTTTCGAAATGTTATTATAAGTAACTGAAAAATTAAAAGGATATGTGACTAAATATTAAGAGCACATTTTAAATTAAGTACACTATTTATAGAACTATACGATTCTTTTCTTCTTCATTATTACCTATATTTTGTTCATTTTATTTTATATTTTAATATTAATGTCGCTACATTTAAGTAAGAAGTATTAACAATCGTGCTGAAATAATCAGTTAGGCATTAGTTTTGCCCAAATTAAATATTAAGGTCATTAGGTAGATGCTAAAATAATTTATCTAAAAAGTAATTATAACATTTTTTAATAAAAAATCATTATTCATTTGATAAATGAACAAATGGTCCGCTTTAATGATAACGTAATCACGATCATTTTTCGATTCCGATATCAAAACTATCTCATAAATAATCAAATAATACGATTAAAAAATAATTATAGTTACTTTAAATCCATAATCACTATCATACACTGGATGATCCAACAATTTCACTTAAAAATAATCAAGACTTCAAAAAATTAAAAAAAAAAACATCAACTTTTCTCGACGATCCTTTCGACAAAGTTTACGCCAGACTCGTGCCAAACTGACATCAAGCCCGCGTTAATTCGGCCATTAATTGAAGTAGATTTTCACTTGGGTTATCGATGTTTGCAAACTAACTGTAATGTCGTTGGCCACTCGAACCACGCGACACTGCCCCCGTAACAGGAGACCCCGTACATCATGATGCACCACGAAACGAACTACACGGGAAATTCGCGGTTTTACGGTTTCTGCGTGGATCTCCTGGAGGCTGTGGCCAGAAAGGTTGGATTCTCGTACCACCTGGAACTGGTAACAGACAAGAAGTACGGCGCGATGGACCCAGAAACCGGCGAGTGGAACGGCATTGTTGGAGAACTCATGCAACACGTACGATTTGGTTTGTCTTTCTTTAACACTTTGTCGTCTGCTGACCCGAAACTCCATCACCAGTTCATGTAAATAACGTATTCACGTCGATGTTTTTCACCCTCCCCCCTGTATTGCGCCACATCTGATCCCACTTCAAACGTCTGACTTTGCTACTGCCGTCTGACTCGTATTACTGTGACCTGCGCCGAAACGGTGACGAGCTCGACGTGGCGAGTCCGCGATTAAATTGTTCGCACGAGAAGAAATCCGGTGATTATTGTCACCGCCAAACGCTGCGCCGTCTCGCGCCGTCTCGGATCTCATGTAGCTTGCATCACATTTTGTGTACCCTGTGAACGGAGTGTTTGCGCTTGTCATCCTTGTAGCCTATCATTAGTTTCTTTGATCGTACACTTGCAGTCTTGTAAATCTGTGCCAACGTGATCTGTACGTTTGTGGCATTGACATTTCTCTTATGTTGTATGACTTTCTTCTTGACGTTCCTTCTTTTTTCTTTCATTTTTTTTTCTTTGGATATAAAAGTAAAAGGGAAATATTTCAAAAAATATAAAGAACAAGATGATTTTGTTGTGTTTAGGAAATGGTCTGGTTGGTTTAATCATACTTGTAGTTTATAGCTAGAGAAAAAGTTTACATAAAAATTACTAATTTTACCTAGTAGAGTGTAAATAAATATACTTCTCCAGAAGAAGAAAATTTCTATCTTGTTTCTTCAAAATTGAATTTATCGTATAGATCGGAATAACTGTTTTTATACTAATCGGGAATCGTGGGTTGACTTACTTAGTTAACCATTATTATTATTTTGTATGATATAAATTATTGTATAGTCGCGGTATCAAAAATTTGGTATCATATACTTTTTTTGTATATCAGTCAGCAGAAATTTTCACATTACTGTAGAATGATTCTGGCTGTCAAAGTAATTCATCCCTGAATCGTCAAAAAGTATAGTCAATGTAGTTATGACATTCTTCAACTGACAAAAATAAAATTAATCATGTTTGATACTGATTTGTTGATACTGAAAATATTTGTATCATATATTTTTACTACTAGTATGATTATTATTACCAGACTTTTTGTTTAGCGAGTTCTGGGTAACAGATTTAAGGTTAAACAAAACTTCAAAAGTTTTCTATTTTTATATTAAATTGAAGATAATTATTTTGGATTTTTCAAACTTCATATATATTTTTATTATTATTAAAATTTATTTTAAATTGTTAAAATTTGTATATATTCTTAAAAAAATGTCTTAGCTTCTTTATTAAATTATTAATTAATGTAAGTAAAAAGCAAACATTTTACCAGGGCATATATTTATTATGCACACACCCAAATGCTAATATTAATATTTAACAAGATTGATAAATACCCAGAACTCGTATGTTTTTCAAGGAAAACATTAAATAAATACTGTGATGAAATCAGTGAAAAATTTGACATGAATTCGCTGCGAAAATGAGTATCTTATTTTGAAATATTTTTAAAGTCTTGGACAATGTCCTTGATAAAAGTGTCTCAAAGTAAAACACTTGTTTTTGTAATAAAATGTTCCAAAAATATTCTTTAAAAATTACCTTTTATTTTCAATAGTTTAAAAATATTATTGGAACATTCTTCGAATAATTAAAAAGATGATATTGGGGAGACTGCGGAAGGAAGAGTTGATAGTAATTTGCTAATTCATTGGAAAGTATGTTGCAATGATATTTTACAAATAGATTCAAACATAACCTAAATTTTGTTATAAAACGGAATTTCATCAGTTGTAATATGCGTTGAATGTATGGAAATAATGTTATCCATACATTCACGTATGAAAACTATTATTGATCTAGCACAGCTGGAATACATTTATTTAGAATGAATTAATTTACCCGTTTAAGTTATAATAAGTCATTTTAAAATAAACAAATTATACTCTATTTTTAACACATGTTATTTCTAAAGAAAGTAAAAAAAAATATTCAAACTTTCCGTCAAATAAAAGTATAATTTTTATAAATTTAAGTCGGGGAACAATTAAAAAATTTTTCTGGAAATTCTGGAAAAGTCAGGGAATTTGATTTATGAAAAATTTTGGCCACCCTGAATAATTTACTAATGAAAAATTAGAAACCTTTTTACGGTAGAAAACTTCATTACTTTACAACAAAATATAATAATAAATTACTGATATCTCTAAACGTCATTAAAGTTAACCCCAACTTCAATAGACAAATAAAAACCTCAATTACTCTTTTATCGGTACTGAAATAAACCGTCTTATCGAATCGATTACAAAAAGTGTCCAAGACACAACTTCGTTCTTCCGCAGTTTCCTTAACAAACTTGCCGGAAGACGACAAAAAAAAGGGGAAAAAATCATCGTCAATGCACAACATGAGTTGGCTGTAAATTGTGTATGTGGTTATCTGCACTCATCTGCGCTCGCACCGCTGACGAAAACCGTAACCCCTGGGACATTTTACGGTAATAGTCTCTATCGAGGAGTAATCCGTTTAGCCGATAATCAACGCGCACGTGCGCGTTGGTCCATTGTAGACGGCCGATCCGGCCCTTGTAAATAGCAATTAAACAAGCGCACAGTCGGCGACGGATTACGTGGTACCGGCCAACACCAACAGGTAACATCCTAGCCCTGGGACGTGCTCAAGTTCGCCCAGCAATTCGACTTCGGAACCGAATCCCGACTCTCCGAGACTCGCCCCGACCTGATTACTTTTCACCGACGATCGCAAAATTCGCCTATAAACTTTACTGCGACGACCGATAATCCGACCGGCGGAATCTCAAACGCCGCCGAATCCACCGTCGCGCGACCTGGTTCGTGGATCGATTTAGTTGGCTCTTTTAATTTGGCGCCGAATTCGCAAACGGATCGGTCATTTCAGCGCGACGTTCTTTTGTAATTTTCAAATGACAATATGGGTCTTATAGACCAGAGTAAAGAGAAATGGTGAAGCTATGTATATTTGGGCGTAATAAAATGGGTTTAAAAAATGTACGGTTACTTTAACTTTAAGAATCTTCGCTTCAAGTAGAAAAAAGGCAAAGTTTGAAGAAATTAGTAAATAATTGTTTTTAAGGGATCATAACTGAGTTGGAATTTTTAACAAATTTCACGATGATATTTGTCTGGTTCGATTGTATTTATCTTATCACTTAAATTAGAGCAGAATCATTATATAAAAAAAATTATCTAACATGCATCAAAGACTATTTTATACGATGATCTTACTTTGATTCATTCGATCCTACATCGGTGAAATAAATCTGTTTTTTTTTTTTTTTACCTGTTCGATGCTTTTGGTGTTTTAAGACAATATTATACACCGAGAAAAAAGAATTCGTTTGATTAGCATGACAAATTTTGTTAGTATTTTCATGTACAATACATGTCCTATTTTGTTTTATTTATATGAAAAATATATCAATGTTACTTAAAAA
>JABFOV010001972.1:0-21982 GCA_022817685.1 Aradophagus sp. ZL-2020 | reverse complement strand
GAGAATCCTCCGACTATTTCTCCTCCCCTTTCTACGAATCCCTCTCTCGTTTTGTACATACTGCTTCCTCTTTTTGTCAACCTACATCGACCACGTCGATTCCACCTCGTCCAGTAAGAGTTGTTTTCGAATCGACGGTGTATTTCACACCGACGTGAAAATTGAATCGAAAAATTTTGATCAAAAGTAGTCGGTAAAGACCAGCGTTAAAAATGTTGGGTTAGATAATCGAGTTTTTAGTCAGGAACTGAAAAATAACAATTTATTACTTAACAGGGAAAAAATGCTTTTCAAGTTGATTAGTCTGAAGGGTTACCAACACAATAGCTATCTTTTCCAATTCGAATACGAAATAATAAAATATGGTTGGTATTATGAGATCAAAGCGAGTGATGCCAACATATGTTATTTTTGAGTTAGAAAAGTTGAAGCAACATTTATGTTAAGTAAGATTACAGTCGAATGCTTCAACATCAAAAGTAAATTGATATTCTAAGTTCATTCCGGATTGGATAAGTATTAAAATTTCAACACATTCGTTTCCAACAAATTGATAACAATATTATTTAATAAGCTTCTCGAAAGCTGTTCCACTGAATCGAAAGTCCGCTCACTATTTTTTCTTTTATTTTACGTTTTTTTTATCTCTTGCTTTTGTATCGTATTTTTTCGTCTTCATAATGTAATATCATAATGATCGACGGTAGATTTCTTCCTGTCGTCTGTTGGCCGGAGTCGGTGCTCCTTCATTTGTCCCGGTTCTCCGGTAGTCCCGGCTGGTTTTTTGGTAGCGTAGCGTGGTCACGGCGCTCTGCCCCCAGGCCAGATTCTCCTTATGCGTGGAAGATGACACTGTAGACTGCACTAACCGGTGCACGTAGTCCGACGTTTACAAGATATGCAAATTCGTACAAGCTTTTTCTTCGCCCTGCAACTCCGAGTTTCCTCATTTTGGTTCTGTTCTGAATCAGCGACGAGAAGTCCAAATATCTTGTTTATGACAGTCCAATTCTATTGTGATGGCATTAAATATTTATTTGCTATTGACATAAATGTGTTAAAATTTTCACTCTTGTTAAAAAATTAAGAACTTTTGATTGCAATGAAAATATTGAAAGTATGTATATTTCGTGATTTCATATGACAAAATAGTTTGACTTGATTCAAGATTTTCCCCATTTTATGAAGTAATTAATATGGAAATGACAATGAAAAATAATAATTTAATTGTTCTTAAATTTGTTATGGACAACGTCTACTTTCAAATTAAAAATTCTAATGGAGACTTCAGACGTAGATATGGCTTTGATACGGACGTAATATACGAAATCAACACGGCTGTAATCAGAAGAATATTTGTCAACATGTTGGGAACAGATTAGTGGAATTACCACCCTAGCAAGGCCATATTGATTCCATGTGTTAAATCCCTACTATTACCATATCGATTTCTGCTAAGGTCTTCATTTATTAATCTTAAACTTGTATAAATGTTGACAAAAAAAAAAAAAAAAATGAATTGTTGATTCGGTAATGAAGGTTCTTATTGCCTATTTGGGAACGGGGGATTTCCAGTCATCTTTTCATACATTTCAAAAGCATCAACATACATTTAAAAAAAATTGATAGTGATCACCTATGAGTTTCACCTTTCTCTCATTCAATTTCGTCTAACTCAACAAATTATTAAATTATTTATTATTATTATCATTATGATTACCATTAATAATACTTTTATAATTGTTATTTATTCAGTTATTTTCTGGAAACAAGATTACAAGAAAAAAAAGAATAATAATGACCAACTTTTCGAGTTTCAACCTATTCTCTCTCTTCCTGTTTCGTCGAACCAAACAAATAAATCGATGTACTCGATTTTTTGTCCACTGTATCGAAGATCGCTGTGCTCAAAATGAACCGAGAGGCGTTGTCCGCGCGCGGTGACAGATTCCCAGTCGGAGAGTTAAGCCGCCGGAACGCGTGTATAACTCAGCGATATCCCGCGCCGCGTTTACGAACAAAGTTCGTGCAGTGCGTTCGCAGACAAGGGCTTGATTTCTCGGGAGTTGGCCGACAACGTGTTTGTATAGGCCGAGCGCACGGTAGTGCGCGCGCGCGCGCGCTGCCACGCACGCACACGCGCGATCGCCGATCGACCGCCCCACCCACGCCCGTCGCTTCAACCTGTTCTGCTTCTCTGGTTCGAGCACCGGTTACAGGTGCCTCCCGGAGGCATTCTTCGCTCGCTCCCTGCCACCCCCCTCTGCCTCCGCGGACGCTGAATTCCTCGCCGGGGGTCTCTTTTAAGAATTTCTCTCCGCCGGCATCGAGGAAAGCGCTCGTTTTCGCGATCGAAAATCATCGCCGGCAGGCCTTTGTTGACAATTGTGCAATAGCCGAACCCGTCGAAACGGACAGTGACCTTGAACCCTTTTTTTGCGCCGTTTCGAGACTACTTAAAATGGGACGAATTTTGATTTGATAAAGTAAATTAAGATTTAATTGAGTAAATTGATTGATTAAATAAAATGGTTTGAAAGATTTTTTTGTTTTTTTTTTTTTTTTGAACGTTTGAGATTAAATTGGCAATGTAATTGATTAACTTATTTATGACAGTAGAATTTTTGAGGAGTCTCTCATATATTTGTGTTTATTTATTAAAAAAAAATTATGCTTTGTTATAAGTACAACAAATTTGCGTTACAGTATCGGTAAAACGGAATGACACATTGTCGATAACTGAAGTTTTGCGGGTTACATGGAGCCATATTAGAATTACATGAATTTTTGTTCGTATTATAGATAAGAGTAGCGTTTTTAGAGGCTGGAGATTAAATCTTAGATCAGTTACATTTTCTTGATTAACTATTTGATAAAAACAAAATTAATTATTTTGACCGATACCGATTATTTAGTAATGAATAAATTTTTATTTTACCTTGTTTAATAAACAACTATTTTGTTATTTTACATTTGTAAAGTTAAAATACTATGGAATCGATTTGATTAACTGTGAATTATAGTGAATGATTTTTGGCAGATGATTTGCGATGGAAATAAAATGCAAATCTTATCACTAAGGTTTAAGATAAGTCTGGTGAAAACTTTTGCAGAAAGTTACGAATTCGCGATGAAATGTGAACGCACCTTTAGTCCACATACGCCCACGCGCGACTCAAGAGACCTGTTCTCTTAGTTGTTTTTTCCCGCGTCGCGTATACCGCTCGTTCCTTTCTAAATTTTACGCCGGCGGATAATCAACTGCGCGATTGCTTTACTTGAGCCCGCCAATCTTGGGGTTGCCAAGAAAAACATACATTTAATTGATCCTCACAACAGATCATGTTTAGAGCAATACATAATAGATGAGTTTAATTATATTGACAAAACTAAATTTGAGGGATTGGAGGATTTAGGTTTTGATTAAGATTAAGAGCAAGATTTTAAATTCACTTGGATAAAAATTATACAAATTCACCTAGAACAAAAAAAAACTTTTGCTTTGAAAAGAAAATTTCATTATTTTCGAAAGACAAACTTTTATTACGGAAAGTAGAACTTTGTCGAGAAAAAAATGGTTTTCGGAAAAACTTTTTTGTATTATAACTTATCAGATAGCTATTATTTCTTGTTCTTTTAAATTCATTTTTTACTACTTGAAAAAATCGTGATATTCATTCAAAACGCTTCAAATTTTTTCTCATGATGCGGGTATTTCGACCAAGATTTTTTCTTCTTCAGTCAACACTTATTTTTTCATGAAATGTGGTATTTTAAAAAGTTACCAATCAAATTATTCGACACAATCATACGCGCAGACTCGCGAACCATCAGGCCGATAAGGTAAGCGGAGCGAAAAAAGGTCGTCTCATGAATTCGCGATTCACGATCGAGTCATTAAGGATCTGCGAGTATTGGATCGCCGCTCCCCTCCTCCCCCGCCCCTCGCAAAGGCAGCCGACATCGGTGTACGTAATTGGTAAATGGAGCGACGCGGATCACCGCGTGTGGCGGTTTTGCGACACGAGAATTATTTAGATAAGCGATCGTTAGTCGCGACTTTTCCTCATTTTTCATTGCAAAAACCTCCCGAGACAAATTATTTCGCGCATTTCATTAAAGTCGAAGAAGGCAAGATCTGTACTCGAGAACTCGAAACAATCACGGCTCGCCTTTTAATATTCGTTTTGAAGTCGTCTTTGAAGTTCTCGTTGACTATGTTTTATTATTATTATTATTATTATTATTATTATTATTATTATTATTATTATTATTATTATTATTATTATTGTTATATTATTTAACTTAGACAAATTTTGTGCAAAAAAAATAAACAGAGTTATTCTCTTTATATTCTTTTTATTGCAATTAAAAATTATCAGTTTCAAGTTTTCTCGACTAATTTATGTTCATTTTTTATATGTGATTTAATCTCACTTTTTATAATTTGTACAAAAGAAAAAAAAGTATAATTGCAAAACAAATGTTGTAAGCATTTACACCACGAAAACATAAAAGAAGTTGTTGTCTCTAATATGGTTATTCACCACATATATATTTTCATAGCGTTCAAGATTAATATAAAAAAAAGGACATTTGAATCCTTTTATTTAAAATAATTTGCAAATTTCTCTCAGTAGACATGTCTTACAAAAAACAAAGTTCTTCTTCCTCAACAATATTGAAAAACATACTTCCTCAACAACATGAAAAAATTAAACTTGAATATAATTAACAATAAAAATTTAACAAAAACTGATCATCTTAATAGGTCTCTCGATTTTTCCTGCTCTATTATTTACTATTACTATTATTTTTTTTCCAACGCAAAAGTCCTTTCATTGACCATAAAGGGAACTTTCAAGAATGTAAGAAAAGTAAAAACGAAATTCTCGCGGGATAAATCATGTCGTTATTTTAATGAAACGTTATAAAGTTGCACGAGGAAATGGGGGAAAAAGAAAAGTGAACTGGAAAGAGAAGAGGGACGGGGGGGAGGGGGGCTTAGCCGCGGCCGGATGCGCAGTCAAGCAAATCGTAGGAGGCACGTGGTGCGCGGATAGGTGTTACGTACCGACAATTTCCGCGCACGCCTCGCGAAAATGTGCAATAGATCGCGGGATAGTTGCGCGCACAGTAGTCCCTGTTACGGGATCATTGAAGCAGTTAATGAGCCAAGCAAGTGGCGGAAATTGATGAACTGTCATAAATTGACGTGAAATGAACCGCACGGCGATATAATGGAAAAACAGTGATAGCTGGAGGAGGAAATAATATTCGATAATTATTATGGGAATATAAAATAATGCGTCTGAAAAGTAGCTTTTAATGTTTAATTCAACTCGGGAATTTGCATACTTCTGATATAGTTGAGTGAATTATTTGAAGATAAACGATTTTTATGCATTCCGATAAACTGATGTTTATGTACAAACGCTGCTGACGTCAAAGAACACCAATCGATTTCTGCGACGCGATACGGAAGGTGCATTTCAATTTCAATGAATTTAAATGAAATTAAATAAATCGTTATTACAGATTTATTAAAAAAATATTGATTTAAGTCGACGATTAAATCTGATTGAAAATGTCTGAAGCAAATCATTGATAATATAACGTACATTCGAACGGTCATAATTTTCGACGTTTGAAAGTTTCGATCAGTACGCGGCAGTAAATTTAATTCTCAAAGAATTTCATTTTTTTATACGAATATCATCATGTGTGATATAAATTTTATCTGTTATTATTATCACATAAATGAATTTGACAAGGAATGTGATGTGACAGAAAAAGTAAAGGCTGATTTGTGTTGGCGTTCGAAAGCCGATTGTCATTTTTACGTAGTTGCAAGCAAACTTTAATTGTCAACTTATTATTCTGGAAGTGAGGTTTATGTTTGATGCTGTTATATGTTTGAAATGAGTAATTTTTTTTTCCGACGAAAAGTTATTATTAAAAACAGTGAAAAAAAGTATTTAATGAATAAAGTAACCTACGATGAATCAAGAGATGAAGGTGAAAAGGTTATGTTCGGTATAAATTACAATAAACATTAAATCGTTTTATATCCTTCCTGTCATTGTCAGTATCATCAGAAATAAATTTTTATTTAATACAACAAAGTGAATCATGTCATATTTTCGTAAATTACCTAACTGAAACACATATTTAATTTGTTTAAAATGAAAAAAAAATTATTTTTCAAAATCTAATAACAGCTGTTTGCAATAATATTTAACTAAAATTAATCAAAAGTTGAAAAAAAAAAATGTTTAACCTGATCATATTACGACAATCGTACTGCCAACACAATATTAAGTTACATTAATACCGACATTTTAATTCTTCGAAATTAATTAATTTTTTTAACATTTAATTTAATCCGTTTGAGTTGATTAAAACAATTTTTTAAACAACTAACGAAAATTACATTGTATAAGGAAGTTTTTTTACAATCTACGAAAATTTCATAAGATCGATATTGTTTGTTTCAGAAAGGAGAAGGAGGTATCACGGTGGTAGCGGACGGGATCGTAGGCGGTAGACGGGGCCCAGGCGGCGGGTGCCGCGCATCCTCGATGACGATGGCCGAGAGCGCAGTAGAGGACGCCGCCGTCGCGCCACCGGGTCCAGCGAAGCCGCCGCTGCTGTCGTGCACGAACAACAACACCCTGGCGGCGACGGCCAACAGGAACCACCGCAACCCGCGCAAGCGCAAGCGCTTGTCGCAGGTGGTAGACATACTACAGGCCCACCGAAGTTCCCCGTCGAGCGGGAAATTTGCCACCCGCTACGATGGCTCGTCTTCGGTGCCTTCCGAGGAAGAAGAGGATGTGTTCGGCTCGCCGCGGTCCACGTCTACCAACGCGACAGACGTGGGCTTCCATCCACTGCGCAAGGACGAGGAGGAAAATGGATCGTCGCCGGTCGACGAGGATCGCCTCGTATCGCAGCACAACAACAATCATTTGCGCACTGGAGGCACTGTCCAAAATGGCACCACTTACAACAACAACAACAACAGCAAGCCGCAGCACCAGCAGAACCACCGAAACAACAGCCACAGACCCGCGCCTATGTACAGTGGGTGTGGCTGCGTCCACTGTTCCAGTTCCCCAATGATGCTGTCTCCGTCGTCACCTCTGACCCCTTTGACACCACTGACGCCACTCACACCCCTGAGCCTGACACCCCTCACTCCAGTGTCACCCTCATCTTGTAGCTTCGAGCACTACCTTCATACCAAGTACCTGCCGGATGTAACCCGCAAGAGGAGCCACTCGGACTCGGACGTTCCTGGTTGGGAGAGACCGGCATCCGCGGTCTCGACCATCTTTGTAGGCACGCAGACACCCTGGAACAATTCGTTGGACGATTCGGCCAGTCCTCAGGATTCACCTTTGGATCTGTCGATGAAGAGTCTCAGCGGCGAACGCGGCCTGGCCGCGTTGCAGATTTTGCCACCGGGTATAGTAACACGTGGTGCGGTGAGTGTGCCAGTGGTGCGGGGTGATGTGGCTTCGCCAACCACTAAGGAAAGTGTTGCGGTGCGATATAACCTGGAGGTGTCGCCGGTAGTAGAGGAGATGCCACCGGGTGCTGATGTAGCTTATGTCTGCCCAGTTTGCGGTCAAATGTTCAGTCTGCATGATCGTCTGGCCAAGCATATGGCATCCAGGCATCGACGCCAAGGTGCCCAGGATTCTTCGGCGAAGGCCTACCTCTGTGATGTGTGCAAGCGCAGCTTTGCTAGATCGGACATGCTCACCAGGCACATGCGACTGCACACAGGTGTGAAGCCTTATACCTGTCGGGTCTGCGGACAAGTCTTTAGCAGGTCGGATCACTTGAGTACCCATCAGAGGACTCATACTGGTGAGAAACCTTACAAGTGTCCGCAGTGCATTTATGCAGCATGCCGTAGGGATATGATCACTAGGCATATGAGAACCCATGCCAGGTATTTGGATGTCCAGACTCCCAAGACTGAGCCCAGCTTAGCTCCTGACAGTCCTACGTCATTTACCAATCCTGCAAGGTCTTCGCCTGCTGTGGTTAAGACGGAATGATGATCCTAGATGATTCGCCGATTGGTGACATGGATCAAAGGATTGGAGAGCTAATTGTAGAAGAGTGAATGGGAATATTGTTTGGATCTGGAGAAAATGTGGCATATCTAATGTAAAAATGTTCGTTGCTTTACAAAGGCGTTCTGACTGTAATTCAACGACCATTTATAAATACACGTGCTTATGTAAAAGTTTTACATATATTCGTGTTTATTGATGGTAACGCATTTTTCCAGATGCCAAAAGTTTGAAAGAAGAAGGACTTTGGTTAAGATGACCCTGACAAGTGCCTATCAGTTTAAATTAACTGAATTCATATTTTTTGTAGTTCTTGTTGAAAAGAGCGGCGTTCGTTTCTAAAAGAATCGGTTGTCGAAGAGATAAGGCGTCGTCTTGGCTAGTCCTGCTACTTCATGGATTTTAAATACGAAGTAATTAAGGGATGTAGGATTGCCACTCATATCAAACGTAATTGAATTGCTGATGTGAGCTGGCCAAAGTGAAAAGAGAATCAGAAATGATAGTGCGGTGTGCATACAATTGCACAATGGACATTTTGTTCGACAATCCTCGTTATACTGTTTGTAAGAAATTCGAGATCAGTACAAAATCACTTATAAGACTGCAGTCAGCCGAACAAATTGAATTTTTGTTACTCTTCGATACGTAACGTAATAATTTTAAAATTAAATTGAACAAGTACTCTCATTTCGCATCCCGAAGACTGTTTTACGACTTGTTTGTGTGTTTGTTTATAATCGACTTGTCACGTCCGTCTTACGAAGGCAGCGTCGAACAGTATTATTACGATTCATATATTTTTTACCCTGATTTCATTTTTGTTTTCTCTTTTATTATCATTTTTTTTCTCTCTCTCTCCCTGATCTTACTTGCCCTTTTAATATTTTTAATCTGCCATCATTACGAAGAAACAATAAAAAAAATTGAAAATTAAAAGGAGCGAAAACTCAAGGCCGTTTAAGTGGCCTGGTTACAAGCAAATATGTACTTAAGCGTAATTTTTAATGGCTAATAAATCACTCTTATTGGACAGAGTTGATTTTCTTTTAAATCAATGAAAAAGTTGATTCAAAATTTTCGTTTTTATTCTCTTATATTTTGTTTATAAAAAACGGGGCAGTTATTATAATTATAAAATTTGATATTATTTCATGGAGTTCGCCATGACGCTTCTGTTAAAGAAGAAATCTGTAATTCGAAACGTTGTTATAAATAGCTCAGAATCGTTAATTTTGAACGATTTTGTTAACCTTCGCCGTGCCTCGTGTTTCTCGATTTGCTATGCGCCAATCGTGCGAATGTATGTTTACTATGTGCCAAGTTTTTCTACGGTCAGTTCCAAGTCAACTAATCTGTAACATTTCTCCTACGATACTTTGTATTCAACGATGTACATACTCAGATCAGAGCGATGCGGCAGAAACTTTTTTCCCCATTTTGTTCTTTTTTTCTTTTCTCGTGCGAATGCCAACGGCTGCTTGATTGAATCGAGGACAAAATTAAAGCTCAATTTTTACAATAACATATTGAAAAACGAAAGCGAGACAACCGATTGATATTATTGTTGTTCCTAAATTTTGAATTTATATTATAAAAAATCGAGAAGTCAAAGGACATGAATTCCTCGGTTTAATCGCATACAAGCTCAAATACTAAATAACCTCCACTTTCTTCTAGAAATCGTTACCGAGACCGGAAACGACGCCGATTTTCACAATTTTTTGCACGATAGAACGAACTAATTTATTCCTTTTTGTTATGAAAATAATAATATTAGTAACGTTAGCAATAATAATAATGATTTGCTAAAAATGAATTGCTTAGATTGAAAATACGATTGAAATCTTAGAGGAAACGTTTGACGTGTGTTAGTATTTCGTACGATTTGTATGAATAAAAAAGATAATCGATGTGTTAAAAAGTTTATCGTTTTGATAAAAATTGTTCATAGTCAGTCGTTCAAAAGCTTTTTTATACTTTTAGATCCGGAGCTATTTGTTGAATATGTCATTAAGTTTTTGTCCCGGACCTTGAGTACAAGTGTATAAAGTACCTGCATAAAAAAAGCTTAAAGATGTTGATATTATTAGATTAGCGTTTACTCGAAACTTCTAGTATTAATCCTTGTTTTTCTTTTAAAAAGAAAAGTGACTGAAAGAGAAAGCTTTAATCATGCGGGGCATGATGATAAAACTCAATTTTTTAAGGCAACTCGCGACTTAATCGACTAAATAATTAAGGATGCTTTATTTATTTTTTTTTCTTCGTTGTTACTTTTTTTTTATGAAAAGTGAAAATCTAAGTCAGATTTTCGGCTCCAATATATCAATGCAACTTTTTTATAGTTTTGAATGTTAGCGAAATATTTCATTATACAATTTTACTTAAAACAAAATTATTTTATTATAAAGGTTTCTGTTTCAAATAAAATTATGTGATCAAAAATAAATTTTTATTTTCTTAAATAAAATGTAATAAAAAAATACGATTTCCACCATTAAAACCAACTTACATTTCGCCATTACGATTTACAACACTTTTTACAAAATATACTCAAGTAGTAGACAAAACAAATTTATAGCGGCCATGTTGGCTAGATTAAACAAGCGATTATACGTGATAAATAAAAAAAAGTTATATATAATATATTACTACGTTAATTGAAATAAGATTTGTTAGTTAATCAGCGATGAATTTCATCATTGCAACCTGTATATTTTTGTACATCGAGGTTTCGAGACCTCATCTGCATTTGTGGTGTAAAAACAGGAGCATCGAGACACCAAGTGAGAGATTTCCAGAAAATCGTTATATGTGGATTTAAAAAAAAAAAATGTGCGTTTTCATTTGTGTTCTGTGCTACTTTGTGGTCCATTAATTAGAGTACATTCATGCTTTTTCTTTTAAAATTGAAATCTGAATCATCACTTTTATGTTGAAAATTGTTAAAAGCTATCTCTAAAATTTTATAAAATAAATAAAATCCATCGATTCTAAAGATGTTGTTTGTTGTACAATTGCACAAAATAGCACTGCATATTGTATTACACGAATTCGTGTAATTATTTTATCGTTTAGAATTATTTCTACGGTAATTTTATGGTCAACATTTTTATTATTAATTATTAGTTATGATTATTGTATTAATATTATTAATATTATTCTATTAATTAATATTATTCAATTATTTACATTAATATTATTTGGCTAGTTATGTTGTTAAGTGATTAATCATGTTTAACGCTTTTATTATTTATTTTGTTATCCTTTCTTACAATAGAGCCCACCAGTTTTCCGTCGATGCTCGATTTATGTTTGTTTTGTTTTCACTTTTCGATTTCAGAATTCTGTTTCATCTTAAATAATTCTTTGGAAAACAGTCATTTTGTACGTGCGAAAGTTTGGAATACATATTTCTCTTCTTGAAAAGGAAATGATTTTTTTATTATTTTTTTTTTTATTTTTCAGAATTTGCATTGATTTTTGTCGAACAACGTTATGCAGACGATGAGAAGACGAAGAAAGTGTATTTTCGCCTTGGGTGATGCTGTGTAAATTATATTATTATTGGCGATGATTGTGTACGTTAATTATAATTTATAATTTATTTTGTGTTTATGAATCGTGCCAGAATGAAAGAAAAATATAATTTTTTGAATGAAATATATCTGTGTTGTATTTCACATATCCTCTATATCGTTTGTTTTACTTACTACGAATTTCTTTTTATAATCAGAAATAAAAGCGTTTCAAATTTTATATTATTTTTTATTTTTATTTGTTTCAGATCTAACAAAAAGTTTACAGAAAGTACAATGCCAATAATGCTCGTGTTTAAAATACATAACATATGAATTTATAAGGTCGACCTAAATGAAATCACAGCTTTAAAGAGTGTTGAACACAATTTATGGTAAGAATTTTTTTTTTCAATGTTTCTTTTAATATTTTAAATTGAAATAATCTATTCTATACAGTGGATATTGGAGCTAGCTTCGTTACAAAAATGATAAATCAAAGTTAATTTTCCGAAGTAACTGACTGAATTAACATTCGTCCGAGTAAATTTCATTTTAATTATTTTATCTCCCCAACGTATGACTAATCGTTCAATAAATCAAGTTTTAGCAAAAAAAAAGAAAAAAAAAACAAACAAAAGAAAAGAAGCTTGTTCTTCGTAGATGAGTATTTCGAAAGAACGTGATTTACGGTGGAAAAGGGACTTTACAGCAGATCTTCGGCACTGACATTTTGGCGCGGAAAAAAACGGTCGTTGATGCTTTCACACCAAGCGTTATTTTGCCGGACACTTGGCTTTCCGCGATCGTCGACCTTTTTATTGTTGAACGCGACCGCCGACGCACCGAAGTACGTACTAATAAATTATTGCCGCGCCGTACGCGAGGTGCAGCAAAAAAGTCCTCGTGTACACTCCATTAGAAATTATAAAACCGCCACGGAGCCGATGCGTTACACTGCCATTCGTGCCAGGCATTTTTTTTTTCACCGCAAAAATGCGTACTGATAAAAACGAACGGTCTTTACGGTCGCTATAAAATGACGTATTTATAAATTATTTATCTTGAAAACGCGGTTACAACAACAACGTTGAAAATTATTACGCTCGACTTTTTAATCCGATTTTCATTTGAGTCATTAAAATCAAGGACTGTGATCGGAGTTTCAACGGTTCTTTCGGAAGAGAATAATTTTCCACACTAAAGGACCAAAGTCATTAAAAATTACGTTATGTATCGTAAAAGTATCAAATATTTCGTATTAATTTAAGACTTAACTTTCGTTTATAAACTTAGTCTCACAATGTACATAAATTAGTTTCAAGGATATCAAAGTAAAAAATAAAATGTTTAAGATCAATAAGTTTTACTGAAATTAAGTTCATTTAATATGATTGTGATTTTTAGAATACTTTAAAAAACATTGATAAATGATATTGTAAAATATGGCTTATGCAATTTCCAAAGAATTTATTACATTCAGAAATGCAGCAGCGTCACGAAAAGTTTTCCTTAAAAAATATTGGCTTGGAAATGAGTTTTTTAAATGCAACCGAAATTGAAGACATCATACGGTTCGATTCCTTTTTTTTATATTTTTTTGAAAACATTTTATACAATCCATAATAATATGATTTGAGCACCAATTTTAAATTTCAAACGTCGTCATGCCCTTAACATCTAAAATTTTCAAAGCAATATTTCTGACAATCGTCTTATAACAACATTATTTGCACGAGTTAAAAAATCCGAGCGTCAATAACGTCGGGAAACCAGACGTCGTAAATACGAAGCTGCGTTGGAAAAAAAGAAGTTCGCGCGCGGTAATAAATTTCGTTGCAGCGCGTGACACTTTTCCTATTATGAATTGTTGAAAGATAGTATCGAGGAAATCTCATTCATCGTGTCAACAAAAAGGAAATACAGAATCATTAAAGCAATTAATAATCTGAAATATGAGACAGTGTTATATGGAGTTGCGCAATGCGCGAAGAATAATTTGTTTTCTTGCATTCAACCGGCCGCGACGCATTGCGCGGAATTCTTTCTTTCTTTAGTCTTGCTTACGCAACTGTTCACCTAAAGCAATCTATGTAAGTAGAACAAGTGAAGCACCACCCACACCTGGTCGAAGCTCTCGATTCGCGTCGACCTTTTACCGTTATTTATTCCGTTTAAATACCGAAATTTTCGTTTGCTTGGACAACATTTCAGCGAATCCATTCTGAGAAACAATATTTGAAATTTGACGAACGAAACTGCCGCGTCCTGTAAAACGATGGTTGATTCAACCGTTTTCTATGTTTACTTTCAAATGGCGAATGTTCAAAAGTACAGGAAGTATTCGTAAAATGAAATTGTCAAAACTTATTTACGATACGTTTCGGTCGGTATATTAAATATTTATGTTCATTTAATATTCGATATTTTGTGGGAAAAAAGTTTTAGCGCGGATAAACTTTTGGAATTTAGAAAGGTCGTTGGAATTATTAAATAATATTTTTGAGCGTAATTTTTAATCGGAAAATTAGTAAATATATTCAATTATTAATTTATAAGAAAATTTGCTTTAAGGTTCTTGTTAAATCAAATGTAATATAAATTATTATTATTATTTTTGTATTTAATTTTAAAGATAAGACGATTATTTCATGAATTAAATAAATGTACGCAAAATTTAACATTGTATATTATCATGAACGAAATTTTATGTATTGTATCGTTGTAAATAATACTATGATACAATTTTTATATTTATATTTTTTTTCAGATTCGTTGATTCTCTGCAAATTTCAAACAGATATAAATTTACCGCAGTGTATCCACGTGCAATTAACCGAGTAGTGTTTCAACTATTTATAGTACTTTATTTTTACCAAGACACTGCTATTCCAACTAGCTGCCAGTTTTGCAATCATTCATCATGATGCCTCGTAATCATCAATAGGATAAAGGTAACGATATATCAATATGATAACCTTATTTTTCCTTAAAATATATATTTTTTTTTTTTTAAATTGTTTGTTTAATTTTGATTACGAGAAAAATTATATAAAAATATCAGTTTTTTCATTGATCATTGATTTAATAATCCAAGTCAAATTATAAATCAATAAGCTATATATACTGGAAAAAATATCTTGAATAAGGAGTACACGTAATAATAATATAAAAAATAGCAGTAATTGTATTATAATTTATAATTATATGCATTTTGAAATTAAAAATTAATTCCGAAACACTATTAATTTTAATAATATAAAACCAAGTTATTAAATTCATTACATTATAATAGCTTCAGGTCAATTTTATTTGAAAATTAAAGATAGTAAATATTCTAATAATTCTGCGTATCTTTATTGATATTATATTACATGTAAACAAGAAACTTTTACTTTCTATCGCATGTTTTTGATAACATTGAATATAAAGGAACGTTATCTGTTGGCATGTTATAATTAGAAAAAGTTTTAATTTGCAATCGCAATATTCGTTCGCCGACCATCCAGGAAATGCAAATTAATTTTATAGCAACGATTTTTTTTTATTCTTAGATAAAAGTAAGTGCCAATTTTCGTCGTTGGTTTTATCCATAAGGGCGTGGTTTTGCTGTTCTGTAAGTTTTTTTTACTCTATACTCTATTAAATTTTTAACTTCATTGCAATTTTAACATGGAAACAAAAAATTATGAAATTTGTATACAAAAGTTTTTTAAATTAGTATTTTGTTTCTGTTTTGAAAAAACCAACATATTTTATAGTAAAATACTGTAAGAGTTTATTGATTTAAAATGTGAAATTTGTTGGTTTGTATCAAAATGTCAGTGTGTAACGAATTTATAAATCTTTTGATTTTGAAATTTTTTCCGCACGTGGGTGAAAATTGTGATTAATTTTCGAAATACGAAATTGAATCTTCTATGATTGTTTTCATTGTTATATGGTCTTGATAAAGACGATAATTTACACTTAGCACTATCTATTTAAATAAAACAATGATCGTATTTGTGTACAAACCTATTAAGATTTAAATTAAATGTATACTCTTTCCAAAGCTAATTTCGTTGTTTCTTAAATTAAAAGTGAATATGTATTAGATTTAAAATCTTTCTTGGTGGAAAGAAGCTGTATAACAATAACAATTATAGATTAATTTCAAATTAAAAAAATATTTTAATTTAAATAAATTTTTAATAGGTAGAACTACAAATATTATTAAATTTAAATAGTGTTGTCTAAGTGTGTTAAAGACTCATTTTCTCGGTATCAAATTTTTCACTTGTCCAAATTTTTTAAATTTTTCACTAAAAATTGAAAAATTTTAATGAATTTTAATAATGTAAATATTTTTTGACTTCAAAAAATACATATATAAATACGACGTATATTTTTCATCGCAAGAAAATGTAAATGGTATTTTCCAGCAAACTTTTAATGCAAAAAATTTCATCTTTTGCGCCATATAACAACAATCTCCATCATTTATGGAAAAAATGCGATAGATCGAACAAAAGATTCTTTAAGTTAACAAATATCGTTGTATCATGTAAAATTTTTATTGTGATCTGAAATTAAGAAACGACTAATTTTCTAAGTCACTCATGCATTATTATCGGTCTTATTGCGAGCAATCATTGACGACCGAAGTTTAGTTGGGAATGTTGTGTCGCGGGTTTCTAGAGACTTTGGTATCGAGAACGCGCGGTCTCGTATGTCCGATCAAACCTAAAAGGGAACAACACTGCACTCGCCAATCAATAAAACATCGATCACTACAGCCTCCGCACCAAGAACGAAACGATCCGAGAATTTCGCGTTATGTGCTCAATTCTAACGGCTTTTTTTCCTCACAATTGAATGTCCAGTCAATCGATTAAACGCTCCATGACGTATCCTGCATAATATTTCTTGCCGTCACAAAGAAACATGATTTGTCGATAGCACGAAAGCCATAATTAAATTACCCATAGGGTAATAATGGCGCTTTTTTTCCAGCAACGTCTTTTTTTCGGATAGTTTGACGAATTTACGAAACGTATCAATGTTAGTCGTATGACATTGAATTTTATTTATTTGTTTTGTACGTACTTAGGTTTTTCATTTTCTGGAAGTGATGGATGAGATATGTCAATGTTTTTTCATTATTTCTTCTTGTAATGTTCTCCTATTTTGAAAATTGTTCATGAGCTCATCAATTTGTTAATAACTATAACACGTTACTTATTTGATTTATGTATCTATATTTTATTTATTTATTGAGTTATTATAAAGTAATATACACAAGCTCATAGAATATACTTATATTTAAATGCGTATGTTCAAAAGTAAGTTATTCGATATATTAATAATTTATCTAAACAAATTCGAGTATTTCTTTTTTCGAGAACGAAAGCAAAGTAGTGAAATATAACTGTTTAGATAGTGAAACGAGAAACACTATTTAAATAGTAAAATTGTATCTTTACATTCAAATGATCTTACTTATCATTAGTATTTTTAATATTTTTCTCGGGGTAAAAAATCTGCCATCAATTCTATACAAATATAAGCCTATAATTGTTTCGAAATTACAAATTAATCATTGCAAGTGTCGTAATCGCAGGATATTCGTGTGTAATTCACTTGGAAATGAAATATTCATGACTGGTCTCGTGGAGTGGCACAAAATTTAAAGTTTATCAATTTTTCCGAACTTTTTTCCACTCGTTATCGATGGTGCCTTTCGTACGAATGTCAGGCATGGTCGGTGAAAGAATGGTGGAAACGCCTTCGTTGCATTGTGTCCGCTTAGAACCAAGAGCAGAATACAATACTACGCCTGCTAGTATGAATAAATGTATTTGCAAATTGACGTAGGTGTGCTGCTACAACCACCACCCACTAAAATTCACAAATTGCCGACAATTTGACGCATTTTATATTTCGCGATCATTACCAAATTTTAAATTGCCAGTTTTTTTCTGTTTTCATTACCGGAGTACTTAGTAATAAAAAAAGCTTTAGAAAATTTTTCATGCTTATGTTATTAAAATAGTGATTTTTTTTTCAAATAATGCTGCAAAATGTCTTAAATTTAAGCACATTCATTTAGCTCAATATTACTCTAATTAAGCAATCAATTTCTATTTCTTTCCTTTAATACAATAATTTATTAATTGGAAGGTTAACAAATCAGGCAAACTTCATGAAATCAGTGGAACTTATTCAATCGACCGAAACATCTTTCCACAAACTTTATTCCACACATTCACCTGAATTCGAAAGATTTTCCTCGGGGAAAGAAAAAGCCAACGCAATATTTTACGAAACCGCATTATTTACCAGTGAAAAGTAAAAGAAAAAAAAATTAAAAAAAAAGTGCGCCAAGCAAAAAAGGCGTTTTCAATGAAACGAAACTTTCTTATCCTACGAATTCAGTATCCGTAACGGACTTGAATAGGTTACGGTCAAAATATACATATGAAATTTCTCATAATTCTGCCAGGCCATCGTGCGTGAAAAGTTTTCCAATGGAAATGTCACCGGTTGTATACAATTTAGACCCGTGTAAAATGTTGCGGGCCTTATTGTAACAGGCGTCGTTATTGGCAGTAGTTTAGGAGTCGATTGTCGCAGATGGATTAGCATAACTCGTCGCGAGCGCCGCTTTCTGCGGCTCGCCGGAATGGCGCTGCGATGTTTATGGGCATCCGCAAAGAATGGCGGCGGGAGAGAGGAACGTTCGCGCAACTCGCGAGGGGGTGCGCAGGGGGCGTCCGACCGAGTGAGTACCTATAAATCGCGGGGAAGAGCGAATAATGTAACGCGTGGGCGACCATTGTTCGCGGGCATAAAACCACCAAAGAGAAAAGACTACCATAAATCGACTTTTGGCTTTTGCTTCGGACTCGAATTTCTCTTCTTCAAACGAAAAGAAAAAAAGGCGAAGAAAAAAAGAACGAAGCTCAGCTTCTTGGGTTTTAGCCGTCGTTCGTAAATAACATTTGCATGGACGCGAGTGTCGATTGGCTACCTGAAATTAATTGACATTTCGCATTTCGTAAATCACGCTTTAACTTCCAAATTAATTATTCTGTGTGAATGTATGAATCGAAATCACCCCGATTATGCTTTTGTGTTGTATGCGTGTCAAGGTTTTGATTCGATTCCTTTTTCTTTTCTTTTCTTTTTTTTTTTTTTTTTTTTTTTTTCGAGATTGAACGAAATCGAATTAAAATCATCGTAATTCAAAAATAAGGTCAAGTCTTAACGTCGTGTCTTAAATTATGAAAATTTGATTGTATACATTTCGGAGAAAGTCAAATGCCGATAAAGAAGCTACAATTATGTTAAAGATTGAGTAGTGCTTACTGAATTATTTTGAACATAACAAATGTTGAACACTGGTTTTCAGTTGAGAACCACTGACTTTCCCAGTTTGCTAGCTATTTCCTGCTGCAAATTTTCTGCCAGTGTCATTTTTATATCAACTCTTTTCTTCTAAATATTCATTGAAACAAAATGCAAATTTTACATTAAAAAAGGATTATTCAAGAGAAAACTAATAATGTATTGGAATGAAATGATTCGATAAAAATTATAGATTTTTGACATTAATCTATTAGTTTCCCTTCAATTATCATGAATTATATAAAGGCATGTGTTAATTTCAAATTTCAATTGATCATTATTATTATTACTATTATTATTTGTATTAATTTCCGTAAACCAGAGGTCAATTCAAATGAACTGTATTAAATCGAGACTTGTCGATAAAATGAGTTACATAATTACCATAAATCTTTTCTCGTCGCATTTAATTATTTTCACAGCCTTTATTCTTCGATTTCTGTAATAACGATTGAATCAATTTCCATAAGTTGTGAGAAAACTAATTGATAACGGATCGTAAAAGTTTATGCCAACAGGATGTTATAATTCTGGCGTGTCTAGAGCGCAACAAGTGTAACACAATTTCCAGTCTGGCACGCGAAACTGCCACGTGTTACGCAACCTGTGTTTCCGCCGGTTCGAATTTCAATATTGATTCAAAGTTTTATTTATTCCATCTGATGTGAACGAGCTGTGAGAAATAAAAGACGAGGAGACGATTTGTCATATTCAAAAGGAAGTTAAAGACAAATATAAAAGATGATCTTTTTATTGGTTGTAGTTCGGCCAAATTCCATGATGGTTTTTTTACCCGATCAGACCTATGTCAGGTCTCTATATCGCATTAATTCTCATTATTGTGATATGACTGCCTGATCTGGTCCTTACAGGATTTGGGTTATATAGTGTTGATGAATCGGTAGCGTTAGGCATTGCCATGGCCCTGATATGGTACACGGTTCATCATATCCGGTTAATATAAAAATGCTATAACGGTCCAATTCTATTGCCACATTAGGGCCATGTAATAAGAGCTCTTAAAGGATCGGATCTTGTAGTCAGATCACATAACAGGACTTGTAGGGCCCTGACATGGCCCTGCTTGAGTAGATTCTTATAATAACCATAAATTTTTATGCGTCAGATTTTAGAGATAAGGACAAGGTATTTTTACTTTTCATTTCCTAGAATATTTTAATAAAATGGCATTCCACGTAGGGACCATAAATTCACCGTATATTCTTCCGAGGTTCTTATACTAAGGATTCACCGTGCGTAATGATATCCAAAGCAAGACCATATCCTAGCCACGTTACAATTTCGAATAAGATTCGATCACATTAAAATATGATTTAATATTTTTTATTTTGTATCTTCATCAAAACAGTCACTTAGCCGGGTGCGACTCCGAAGAAGAAAAAGCGCCGTGTTGAGCAAAAATACAATTTAATCGGCTTTTTTTTCACATTAAACACGGTGCGTCGCATTTCCAAGTTAAGTGCAATCAAGCGCATTGTATGTAAATGCCAATCGGTTGCGTTTCCTACGAATCGATGGTTAATGGCGAGTGCGGCGCGTTGCGCAAGATTCTACCGTGCAACCGCAATCGACTTTACATCAAAATCTCGCCTCATAAAGCACAAAGCCGAGTCGAGCGCGGTGATTTGCAAGCAGCGCGCGTCGACTCGGCACGCGTCAACGTCGTCGCGGTATTCCCACACCCGGGTCGTTCCTCTCGCTCTTCGTCTCGCGGCAAAACGTATTTCTATTTCTTCCGATCACACTAATACGATAAGAGGAAATTTCGCTTTTTCGTACACGTCTATAGATACCTGTTTTGACAAGATTTTGAGTTTTTTTCTGCGGTCAAAGAAACAGATTTTTTATCAACGAATTGAAACTTGGAAAAAAATTGAATAAAATCATTGTCACTGGTTGCAAAATTATACAAAATATATCAAAAAATTTCGTTTATCACTACCTACACTAAATGAAGAACAATTTACTTTGTACAACTTTGTCCAAGTTCGAATTTGTCGATGAAAACTTTAAACATCTCGCGTTTTCGGCAACTTTTCACACCATTTGACGAGAAATGCAACGAGGTACCAAGAGAGAAGTCAAAAGCATGTAAAAGGACTGCAAAAAAAATAAAAAAAGAGTGAAAACAAAACATTGAATGCATCCGAAGCCCCATTGTTTATGGGCAGACATCGTCAAGCGTATCCGCAGTCGCGGATCATCGAGCACACGCGCGCCATTCAAATCGCGTTTGCGCGTCCACTCGGAGCTGCACCGTTCAGTAGATGCCGACTTAAGTCTAGAGGCTGCGCGACGGAAAGGCAGATTGACCGGGGAGAAGAAACAGAGATAGAGAGAAGGAGTATGCACGACACGACGTGACCACGTCCTTGTAAGGCCACTTGCCTTGCACGCACACACGCGCGCGTAGAAAGCGCGCTAGGCGGACGATTTTTGCGCCGGCTTTGAGCGATTTTTATTGCGCTCTGACCCGGGCGACGATTGGCCGGCCGCGGTGGAAAAATGGCCCCGCAAAACATCAAATATTAACGTTCATTAAAGCCTCGATAAATATTATCGCGGATCACGTGCGCGCTCGCGTTCAATAACAGCTTCGCGCGCGATTGCCTTCGTCGAGGAGGCTGCGAGAAGACGCGCGTAAATATTGCTCCAACGTGATGTTATTATCCCGGGTCCTAGTCGGGGGTAGCCGCGCGATAATTCATAGTGGAAAACTAATATTTATGCTGCTCCGAGGCACTGAAGACGTCCTGCGCAGTCGCGTTGGATCGTTGCGAATTCCGAGTGTGGAAAAAGAAGCGGCGGATAAAAGTACTTCTTCGTTTAAAGTTGGGATGAAGGGTTTCGGAAGTTGAGGTGATTCTTCAAGTTTTTATTATTAGACAAGTGTTTTTTTTTTTAATAATACTGTTAAATTTAATAATTTTTCAAATTAAACACAATCCAGCACTTCTATCG
>JABFOV010001971.1:0-16951 GCA_022817685.1 Aradophagus sp. ZL-2020 | reverse complement strand
TTTTTTTTTTCAGCTCAATTGATGCGATAGGAGGGGAGTAAAAAAATGAAACGTAAAAATCATGTTTTCTATCATAACTATTTAACAAATTGAGCTGGAGAGCTGAATTTTTGTGAATTATACGTTATTTTTAATGCTCTTTTTACCGAGAATCACAATTTTTTATTTGCTTTGGGGGCACATTTCATTATCTTATTCGGCTATGCTCTTTAATATAATCAAACGCTGTACTTGCTTGTCACAATTCCACAATCTATTTCTTATGATCTGTATACTGAATCAGCACTCTAAAAACTAACACGCATTTAATTAGTTTAATTATTAAAATTTCAATTCACATATTTTTAAAAATGTGTACTTTCTTTTACTAAACTACAAACATTTTTGACTTCACAATGTTTACTTTTCGAATCAATTATATTAGATTGAAAATTAAATGTATTCAAACGACTGAAAAATTCAAACCCTGGTCTCACTCAAAATATTTTACGCACCTTGGGAACGGACGAAATTGAAACTAACCGCTCCTTGTGCAGAAGCGTACATGTCTCGAGCGCAGTGGCGCCCTCAGGAAAAATATACTGTTATATTATTAATAATATAATATAATAATACAATAAACTGTATTTATAATATATAACGTTTTATAATAAATCAAATAATTTTTTAGTATGGTTACAAAACATTTAAATAAAAATCGAAATATAAATAGTTTTTTTTAACGTGGAATATCATGGTAACATATGACTGGCAATAGTAAGATATTTGGAAAAATTCGCATTGAAATGAAGCAAATTTTAAAACTACAGCGTTCTTAGTTCATTTGAAAAATTTTATATTTTTTTTATCGAAATTTTATGTAATTTTGCAGTGATAAGATGAAATTTTTCAAGAATAGTAAAAAGTTGAGTAATTTCTTTCACGTAACTGAAAAAACACACTTACATATTCAGTAACATTCTTTATTTTGAACATATCACCGTAGACATATAGCATATTGAAAATTTATATCACATCGAAGTATAAATGCAGTTTATATTATCTTCATTAGTAATCACGAGTTAAATGATCGCACGAAATGCTGATTGCGATTAATATATCAGAAATACATTAAGAAATACAGAAACATAATTTTTGTCATGGTTGCAAAAATGTAGCACAAATTAACATTCGACTTAATATTTGTTTCAATAGTTGCATATTTAGATACAATATTAATAACTGAAAACACGCGTAAAATTGAAAAATCAAATTCGCAAAATAAACAAAAATAAAAGGTGGAACTTTAATTACTGTGTATGTTAAGTGCACCTCGTGATTTTTATTACGAGTTTTTCTACTCTATGGTTTAGTATACAACTACAACCGTTTTGTTCATGTATGAATGCTTATGACATCACGTGTATTAGGCAAGCAGTTAAAATTGCAAGTGTATAAGAGAAAGTATCTTTACGCAGTTTTTGTACCAATATAATATAATTCACCTAGATATATGTTGAATAAAAGACATAAATTATGTTTAAAGTTTTAAGAAATTTTCTTGAATGTATGACCTTTTATATTATAATATTTATAAAATTTATGAATCAACAAAATAAAAAAATTATTATTGTGACTTTATTATTTTGAGAAATCTCTTTTAGAGGTCTTAAGAAAATTTATATTTTTTCAACGAAGAAATATTCCAACAATGATAGATATTTGTTTTATTATATTGTATAATATATATTAAGTATTGAAAAAAAAATAAGAAACAAATTTAATATATAATTGCATAAATATAACTATCCTTACGTTTTAATCGAATTGTAAGTTTTGATTTGACAAAATAAGACAACATTTTTATTAAAGTCCCAAAAAACATTCAGCGTTTTCGTTTTTTCAAATCAATTATATCTCGTCTCTCTTTATCTGCAGCCACGCGTTTACGCTTCTTCATGTTACTAACCTTCACCTTTATTTGACCTTCACTTCGAGAACTTAGAATAGGGTTTTTATTCTTGACATCTTGAATTAACTTGAAGCTTGGTAAATTTCCCGATTTACCCTGTAAACAGTCTTCAAACGATTCTTGAAGAATGCTTCTTTCCTGTTCGGTCCATTGCCTGACGACTCTTTTATTACTTTTGGAATCTGCAAAATCACAATCTAGTTTATCAAAAGTTATTATCAAAATTATGGGGTGAATAAACTTTCTGCGATGTTAGTCGCATTACGTAGGAAATAGTAAACATAAACAAAAATTGATGTTTTTGCTTATGACAAAATATGAGAATAATTTGTAGAATAACATACTTTTGACATTTTTTTTCGAGTGCAAGGTTTGAGCTCTCCTCTCAATAGAACGTGATGTTACGTCGTCATTTTCAACATCTTCCTTTGAAATCGGTTCCAAGTTGTATTCTGATTCACTAGAAACCTCAGATTGTTTTTCTGAATTTAAATCGCCGACCTCTTCTTCCTTTGATCCCTGTGCTGCTTCAAGAAGCTGTGTAATACCTAATATCTCTTTATGAGCAATTGGCATTCGATAATGCTCTTTATGTATGTCATCATCATGACCCATAAATTTTGCTAAATCGGGCGTGAATTGGTCGGACAGTTTTATTTTTAAACATGCCGTCGCGACGTGTTTTCTGAGCAGGGTTCCTCGCAATGTGAACGGCATGTTTGCATCGCATTTTTCCGCATACATTCTAAGAAGTCCACAAGCTCTTAAGTATTTTGGTCTTAGAACATCACTGCTTGGAATTCCGAATAAATATTCATTTATCTCAGGGACATTTGCATCATTTCTGTATTGCAATATTGTAAGGCAACAATTTTCTAGTTCTTTGTCTAATATCACTGGAACTGTTCTATTTAATTTTCCTCTAACGACGAAACGGACATATTTATTGGCGTACTTTCTTTCTCTCTTTGACAATTGTTTATATGCTTCCGGATCTACCTTTTCGTCGATACTTTGACGGGCTTCAAAATCTTTTATCAGCATACGTTCCGTTTGTCCAGGTCTCCGACGGTTTAAAATCTGTATCGAAACGAGTGTAAATTCCATCAGCTTCCGCCAATTGCCAATAGTGAACTCATGTTTCAAATCTTCAAGGGCCTTCCTGCGATTTTCGTTCAAATAAGACCATAGTTTCGATACATCCCTCATTGAAGGCAAAACGACCTTTTTTTGTCTCTGTTTTTGGTAATTTTGCTCACTGGCCACTTTATTAACATCTGTCGAGTATTCATTTTTAAATACGTGCAGAAAATCTTAAGCAAGTTTTTTTTCGTCAGGTTGTTGATCTATGATGCATAAGGTTATCTGTGTGGCGGAAACTTGCTTTATCCACGTTCCTATGTTTAAAGCAACATAGGTAGTTTTATATTGACCGGATTCTTCATCATAACCAGCAGTGATATTACATGCATCAGCTACGATATTATAATATCGCGGATTATAAATGTCAGCGAATTCTTTCATATTCGGTTCCACTTCTTGCAAGGTTTTCAGTAATTTTCCTAGATACCTTAATTTTGAACGAATTCCGTCATATTAATATAAGCGCATGTTTTTCTTGCACAGTTTATTCGGATGAATAATTATAAGTCGATCAAAGCGGATAAGACGATATATATCATCTTGTTTCATGACAGGAAGAAGTCTTTTTTTTTTTTTTACTTTCTCACTAGCGTCTGGATGACATCTGCATACTAACATTTTACTTTTAATCATGTGTTCACGGCCATTAAATTCCTTGTCTTTATTACAACGAGCAACATGGTGTCTTATATTCGATTTAGTAAAAAATTGTTTACATATAATGCACGCAGTGTAATCGATTGCTTTTTTTGTTCCTTTCAAGTTCGGTCTTCGTGCTACAATCAACTTCCCTGTATTATATTCTGATCTGGTGTTATGAAGAAAATTGCCTTTACCTCTTAATATTCCAAGAAGACGTTTACGATTTTTATTTTTCGGGGTGTAAGATCTTAATTCACGAACATCATCTTCATTTTTATGTACATCAAGAAGATGACGTCCAATATTTGTTTGTAACTTCTTACAGTATACACAGAAATTTTGCTTAGTTATAATGTCATTATGTTCTCTGACCGTTTTCACGCAATCAATAAATAAACCTTCATCGTTTAAAGCAGTACGTCCTTCTGGAAGTGATACTTTTTTTTACTATCTGAATCATCACTATCTTCATTAGATTTTATTTCATCACTGTCATCATTATTGTCTGAACTTTCCTCTGAACCTGGTTTAAATTCACTTCCTGAAGTCACACTCTCTGCTTCACTATCATTTTCCATGATATTATAGTTCTGTGATTGTTTGAGACGTTTAGGAAGAATGCGTTTTGTAGTAGAATTTGATTTTCTTTCGTCATTATTATCAGTCATCTTTTCACGTCTTTTTATCACATGCTTTTTTTTTCTTTTATCTTTTTTTCTGTGTTATCAACAGGATCTAAATCATAACCACTGTCTTCACTGGTACTATAGTTCTGTTGTTTTTGCAATCTAGATTTTTTCGGGGCTTTAAGTACTTCTTTGTTATTATTATCGTCTCCTTTTTCAAAATTTACTTTCTCGACTTTAAAACTCTTTACATCTGTTATGTGACCAACACTACTGATATTATCTAAAAATAAAGTTTAAAATGAACATTGAATTGCGTGTTGATTACAAATCGAAATAATTAACACAAAATTAAATAAAATCTTTTCACCTGAATATTCTAATACAGATACTTTTTTTTTTGATTTCATGTACTTTTCCTTTACTTTCATGTTTGTTATTGTGAAGTAATTCTCCAAAAGTGAAGTCTGTGTTAATAGACACCTTTTTATTACCTGTAAAAAATTGTGGAAAACGAGACTTTTTTAATTACAACTGTAAGCTATACAAAACATAAATTTTTATGAATCATTGATCATATCATAAGTTATTGTAAGAAAAATTAAATTTCATTTAAATATTATTTGACGGCTGAGTCAATTATATGACTTTTCTTATATTAATTTAGTATTTCTGAGATTTCACTTCAAAAATTGAATTTTTTCAAGCAAATCGAAATAAATTGTCAAAATTCTGATAATTATTAGCATCTTATGACTGTGATTAAATATTATAAGTGCGACTTCAGATCCACGTACAAGAATTTGTCGGAAAATCGACGAAACAAGCCCCCTCGAAGAAAACGAACTCTTGCAACACTTCCAACACTTGAGCATAATTATATTGTCGATAAACGGCGACATTGTTTGCATAAAAAATGTATAAATGATGTAAGAATCAATTAAAGTATGTTAGCATTAATACTTAATAAAAAATGTGTCTCATTTTGCGAAACTAGAACCTGTGTAAGTGAAAATTTTATGCCCGTATTAAATTCGTTTCACTCAAATGTTTGACGTAACATACTTTAGCAAATTTATTGAACTTATTTTATTGGTTAAACCATAGAAGAAGCAACCGTACAAACATTGCTACAGATCACAGGCTACTTTAAGACCAACCGCAACTCCAAAAGAGGCCCGAGAAAGGCGCTGAAGTCGCTTCAAAGATATTAGAATACAATGTTATAAATTCAATTGTATAAATCAAATATGAAAAAAATTATTGCGTGAATTTAACGACAGAAAAATGATTTTACGTACTCATAATTAGATCAAATAACAAAAATATACGCTTTATAATTTATTACCTATAATTTTTAAACCTGACGGCTTTGATGGAGCTTGTTTTATTAAATCCCTGTCTTGAACATTTGTACTTTTCGTTGCGTTCGTTTCTTGTTGTCAAATTTGCCATTGAAATGGTTGCAGACAAATTATTGAGACTACAAATTGATATATTTGGACCAATATTGTCGGAAATAATCAAACTCTCGTCTGTTAAAGAGCTCGCAGCATTTTGATGTGAAAAATTCTCTTCAACAATATGCTTGTTTGAGTCCCTATGCTTAAGTCGGTTATAATTTTCTTTTTTCGATAAATCGAATTTATTGTCATTTTCCACCTTTTCTGTGGAACCTGTAAATTAAAAAAAACTATTTATGAAAAATGATTAAATCATTTTTGTAATCAAGATATTTGGATTTTTCTCAATTGTTTCTTTAAAAATTATATGAAGATATATATTTCAATTATTAAATATAAAAATTGTAATAAAATTAAGTGTACAAGCTCAAGTTAATGTAAAGTAAAATATAATGATAAAAGTATTTGTAAATAAAGAGATCTAAAGAATTCCTTTAAATAGCCTGTACATACAGATTTATATACCCATTGCATTTCTGGTGTTTAAACTAAATAAAATCGAAATATTTTTGTTAATTTTTTAAAATACGTTTACAACATCCAATAAAATACAGAAGACAAATTGTAATGCAAATACAGATTTCAAATAAGAGTATTTGGTGATACATTATAATACTACAACAAGTTATAATACCACGTTCAGTTTGACTTCGTAAATTTGCTTCTCTAGTGAAACTTCCACTATATGGATTTATGATATCGTTGAGAATAGTACTGCAAATATCTTGTCCTTGTTTCTCAGATGTAGCTTTAGATTTAATCACGGATTTTGTGATTTTTTTTCCATCCCATTTGCATTATTTTTTATGTCCCTTAGAACAAGGTAGTCCACATTATCCGCAACATCCTGACCCATATCACATGTACCTTAATTTTAAAGAAAAAGAAATACATTTATGTTTATAATTTGAAAAAATAAATCGTTTTTTGAATGTAAATTTCCTCAAATATTTACCTTTCAACTGAGATACACCTACATTCTCTTTTTCTTCCTGTTTCTCTTTACATTTTTCTTTTTCTCTTTCTTCAATTTCTGGACTTACTCCTACATTTTTGTTATTGTTTTCATTCCGTTTCTTCGATTTTATTTCAGGTTCAATCTTTATTTTTCTCTTCATTCTTCTTTCCTTCTTCATATCTTCATTCTTCATTTCTTCATTATTAATTTTTAAAGAAATTTTTGAATCTTTGACTTCATTATCCTTGTAACTCTCGGTGATATCGCGGTTAACAGTTTCATCATATTCTTTCTGGTTTGAATCTGCAGTAGTGAAACATATTATAGACAAAGACAGACAAGTTTTAATATGACTGAGTATACAATTTATGTTTATAAGTGTGAAAATATTTTACTTTGTAACAATGGAACAATATATCAAAAAGTACAAAGTTAATACGAAATACTGTAGTTGTATTCGCATCGTGTAAAACGTAACTGGAATATTTTTTTAGAGTATGGCCACATTAATTTCCATAAGGCCAAGTCTGACAGAAGATAAACGGCCAATAAACAAACTGAACAGATTATCATTTTTTTATGAATGCAAAAATTTCATTGTATTTCTAAATGGCTTTTAGTTTCTAAATTTGTTCTAATTTAGAAAAAAGTGATAGTAAGTTTGAGAAGGGCCCATAAGAGACGCTGGAGTAGCGTTAATGTTACCAGAATACTATGTTATAAATGAAACGAAATGAAAAAAGAATGTATTGAGTTAATTTATGAACTAAGAAATTATTTTTCCTGCTTAGAATGATATCGAATAAGAAAGATATACACTTCGTGAAGTGTTAAATGCATGCTTATCTATCATTTTCGAAGCAGGCTGCTTCGAAAAAACTTGTTTTACTGAATCACTGTCTTGAACATTTCCACTTGTCATTTTATTCAATTCTGGGGTCGAGTTTGCCATAGGAATAGTTTCAGACAAATTATTGAGACTATAAATTGATATGTTAGGACCAATATTTTCGGAAATAATCGAACTTTCGTTCGTTAAAGAGCTCGCAGTGCTTTGATGTGAAAAATTCTTATCCACAATAACCTTGTTTAAGTCCTCATGCTCAAGTTGGATATAATTTGTTTTTTTTGATAAATCGGTTATTTTATCATTTTTTTCATTCATTATGAAAAATTATTCATTCGTTATTCAAAGAAAAATAATTATGAAAATAATTAAATCATTTTCGTATTTAAAATATTTGGATTTTTCAATTATTTGTTTCAAAATTATGTGATAACATATTTTTTTAATTAATAAAATTAACAACTGTATTAAATTAAGTGTACAAACTCAATCTAATAAGAAGTAAATTATAATGATAAAAATATTTATAAATGAAAAGACCTAAATGATTTCTTTAAGTAGCTTGTACATACAGATTTATATACTTATTGCATTTCTAGTGTTTAAACTAAATGAAATTAAAATATTTGTGTTAATTTTACAAAATACATTCACAGCAGCCAGTAAAATACAAACGATAAAATGTAATGCAAATACACATTTCAAATAATAGTGTAGGATTTAATCACGATCACGGGTTAAAACAAATCAAAGTCTTTAATAATGATGTGGACAGAAACTTTAATTAAACTTATATAAACTCAATATATAAATGTTAGTCAAAAGTATAAAATAACGCGCTTCCGGAAAACTATCGTGCGATACTTTTCGTGGCTCGATAAGAACTGACTTGAACAATTCGAAATCTAACCGACGAACACTCGCATAAGCCCGCCTAATTACTTTGGCTTATCTAAATCAAAACATTGACTCGCGCGAATCCCACACTCGGCCCCCCCCCCACCCCCGGGTTAAGTTCGTCCCGAACGTCACGTTCATCGCCAGGAACCAATTGTGGATCCTCATCCAAAGGTTCGTTCTCAAGTTTATCAAGTTTGTTAAATATATCTCGCTGCTGCTTTTCGAATACAAATTGTTCATCGTTGCGCAATAATTTTGTTAACAGTTTCGCTATACTAGCATATCTTGGTACACATTTTCGGAAAAATCTAGTCAGGCCGAGAAAGCTCTGCAGCTGGCGAATGTTTTTGGGCTCTGGGAAAGCAATTACAGCTTTAATTGTTTGTTTTGAAGATCGAATACACCCGTTTTCCACAACATGCCCCAGAAAGTTCACTTTACTGCAAAGCAGTTGACATTTCCGCCATTCAATGCGAAGCCCCGCCTCACTCGCCACCTGTAGAACCCTCCGAAGACGCTTCACACTCTCGATACAATCCTCAGATGGTATTATGAGGTCATGCGAATAAGTTAATACAATTCCTTCACGTACGAGGTCTTCAAAAACGACATTTCTAAAACGCTGAAAAACCGCTGGCGAATTCCAAAGATCGAACATTACTTTAGAGAATTCATAATAATCATCCAGTGTTGTAAAGGCGGTGAACCTCCTACTTTTCTCATCTACTGACGCGTAAAAAAAAAAACCATTTTCCAAGTCTAGTGTGGAAAATGTCTTAACCCCTGCTAAAACATCTAATTGTGAATCAATAATCGGCGATGGGAATCGATCCCGATAGATACGCTCGTTTAACTTTTGGTAGTCAACACAAAGCCGAGGTTCACCGTCTTTCTCTCAGCCAGTACAACAAGACTGGTTGAGAAGTCAGAAATAATTGGACGTATAATTCCCTGCTCGATCCAATGATTAACCTGTAAGTTAACAATTTTTTTCTCGGAGAATGCCAGTCGTCGCGCAGACTGGTAAATGGGTTCATCATTTTTCAAATCAATCGTCATTTTGGCCTCGCATTCAATATCATCGCTCACATCGACACTGAATACGTCCGGTACGGTATCGTTAGAGTTACCCATACTCACTCTCGGATAAATTTCTATTCTAGCCCCTGACAATGTCAATTCCACTCGCGACAAAAAATTCATACCGATTAGCAAAGGATGTTTCATTAATTCATCTGACACTACATGTACATTTAAATCATACGCATTATCATTTATATTATTTATTAATTTAACACACGACTGTCCTAATGATTCTAAAACGCCCGAGCCTATTCCATGAAAACTAATTTTCTCTTTATCAGACAACGACAGACCTAATTTAATAAAATCAGCAGCTCGCAACAAAGAAAGATCGCTGTCCGTATCAATCAGCGCACTCATAGGATGACCATTTAATAATACATCGACGACTACCCTATTATCACATATTTTCGGAGTTACATCGTGTTTTACGATAGCATTAACGGTTTGTTTACATTCTGGCGCAAGATGACCAAAACCACCACACTTAAAACATTTACGCCCAGATGGCCTGGAGGGACAACTATTGCTGAAATGTCTATCATCACCACAGAAATAACAATATCGTTTAACTAAGGAAGTTCCATCATTCCCAACAAATGATGACTCCCCTCTTTAAAATGTTTCCCCCGGTTTAAATTCTCTTCTGTCCGTCCAGGTCGCGGTAAAATTTGTATTTCGTGCGGGTTTTTGCCTCAATTTGATATTTTCGAATGCATTTACCAAGGCGTTCAACGACGAAAACTGCTGTGCCTGAGCTGAGTCCTGGAGGCGCGAATCTGGGATTCCATCAATGACATAACCCCCATCTTTTCTCCGTGATCTGTAATTGGCACCATATTAGCCAATATTATCTTTTCGTGTACATAGTCTCGAAAAGATTCACCCGGACTCCAAACTCGCCTCTCCATATTTCGACGCACTACGATGGGGTCCCGCCTGCGACCAAACATGATATTAATTTCACCAATTAATTTCGTTGATGACATAGAAATAAAATTTGGATTAGAATGTAACCACTCTAATGCTCTACCTTTTAATTTAGTTCCAATTAACACTTTAACAGCACCCTCATCAAGTTTGTAAAATTGTTTTAAATGTAATAGCTTACGTACCCAATGATTGCAGTTATCGGAACTACCATCAAAGTCGTCAAGCCACCTAGTCGCAGTTGACAGCCTCGAATCGCCTGCCCCCAGGTCTGCTGTTGTTCGCATTGCCATTCCTCGTTGCATGACTGCCATCTCCCGTCGAAGCAACTCGTTCTCCCTCTACAACAATTGATTCCGCCTCTGCTGCGTTGTCATCTCCGTCTGCTCCACACCAGCACCGGCAATGGTAGGCTCATTCCATCCGCCAAGGAAATCCGGCATCCCACCAAATGCATCGTCCGACTGTATTTGATCTTGCTGGAACACATCATCTAATGCGCCGCAATCCAATTCGCCAGCCAGCGTATTGGTCGGCGCACTCATATCCTGCTGGTGCCGCTCAGGGTATCTGTCGTGATACTGCTCTCGCCACACACCAGCTTGCGCGGCAAACGTGGCACCGCTCGCACTCGCCTGCATGGTGGACTGCGCTCTCTCACTGTTTCGCTGTCTCGTCACGTTGGCCCCAACTGCGTTAGCCAGCGACCACACTCCACCCAACTGCTGCATAGTAGAAGTGGTCAAACATTGTTTTTCTCTGCTTTGCTGCTCTGCTTCGCTGGCCCCTACTGCGTTAGCCAGCGTCCCCACTCCACCCAACTGCTGCATAGTGGAAGTGGTTTCGCGTTGTCTCTCACTGCTTTGCTGCTTTACTTTGCTGGCCCCTTCTGCGTTAGCCACCATCCCCACTCCACCCAAGTGCTGCATAGTGGAAGTGGTTTCGCGTTGTCTCTCACTGCTTTGCTGCTCTGCTTCGCTGGCTCTTTCTGCGTTAGCCAACGTAATGTTACTATCCTTGTCTATCCCATGCTCCTGTCTTATCTCACCTTGACTGCTGATGGTCTGCATGACGTCACCGCCTGAATCGTCACTTTCTTTACGGGTCAAATCGTCCCGTATAGCCGGAAGTAAGTTGATCCACGTGCCGGTAGGATCCGAACCGATCAAACGTTTGACCAATTCTGCTTTAAGGCCTGATGTCGGCAAACCCATTTCACGAAGAATGCCTTTAAGTTCCAGTAACTTCAGCTCATTAGGATCGACTCTTCCTTCTCGCGTGACGGTCATGGTTTTTGTTTCAGGAGCGTTTTTCTTTTTACCAATACGGCTCAGCGTTCTCAGAGAAAAACTCGGCCACATGCACGTATATTCGGAATTTTCGCGCGCGTTCTGTCCACAAACCCGATAAACTAGGAAACTTTCGGATTTAAAGCTATCTCAACTTTGGAGCCGAAAACCGGCGAACGTATCAACGTAAAGTTGAGTAGCAGAATAATCCTCTTCACCGACTCTTCCTCAGCTTAGGTTTACACCTCGGGGCCTCTCGGACAATCGATATACGAAGTGAGGTGTAAATCCGCTGTTCGGTGGTTTTTTGGTTGAGCCCCCAATTTTGTAGGATTTAATCACGATCACGGGTTAAAACAAATCAAAGTCTTTAATAATGATGTGGACAGAAACTTTAATTAAACTTATATAAACTCAATATATAAATGTTAGTCAAAAGTATAAAATAACGCGCTTCCGGAAAACTATCGTGCGATACTTTTCGTGGCTCGATAAGAACTGACTCAAACAATTCGAAATCTAACCGACGAACACTCGCATAAGCCCGCCTAATTACTTTGGCTTATCTAAATCAAAACATTGACTCGCGCGAATCCCACAATAGTATTTGGTTACTTCCTACTCATGTATATAATATACATGTAAATTGACAATAAATTTTATCACTCAGAACTTTTACTGTGAATAACATTTGAAACACAATTATTGATCTGAAAAATTATATTTTTACACACGACGCAAAGTTGTGAGTAAAATTCAGTTTTTGAAGGATGTGATTTTAACAAACATGCTAATCATCCACTCATCCTCGATTCACTATAATGTCACAAAAAGTTATAATACCTTGTTCAGTTTGACTTCGTAAATTTGCTTCTCTCGTAAAGCTTTTATTACTTGGAAATACAATATCATTGATAATGCCTTGTCCTGGTATTTCAGATGTAGCTTTAGATTTAATCATTGATTCTGGATCTGTCTTTGCTATCTCATTTGCATTATTTTTGGTGTCAGTTAGAGAAAGGTAGTCCACGTTATCCACAGGATACTGACTCGTATAATACTGCTTCGAAGCAACTTGTTTTACTAAAACACTGTCTAGAACATACGCACTCGTCGTTTTATTGAATTCTGGTGTAGAATTTGTCATAGGAATAGTTTCAGACAAATTATTAAGACTATAAATTGATATATTAGGACCAATATTGTCGGAGATAATCGAACTTTCGTCTGTTAAAGAGCTCGCAGTATTTTGATGTGAAAAATTCTCTTCGACGTTATCCCTGTTTGAGTCTTTATGCTCAAGTTGGTTATAATTTTGTTTTTCCAATAAATCGAGTGTCTTATCATCTTTAACTTTCTCTATGAAACCTGTAAGTTCAAAAAAGTAACAGATAAAAAGTTAATCATTTTTACACCTAAAAAATTGAATTGTTCAGTTATTAGATTATGAATTATATGATGAAACATACGTCAATTTATAAGAACGACAACTGTAGTTAAATTACATATACAAGCTCAATATGTAGTAAATTATAGTAATAAAAGTATTTGTAAACGAAAAATTCTGAAGAATTTCTTCAAATAGCTTTCACATACAGGCTTATATATCCTATAAATTTCTGGAATTGCAAATATACAAAACACGTAATTCGAGATCTGCTCTTACTGTTTTAAAATTTATTCAGGGAGGCAGTAAAACACAAACAACAAAATATAATACAAATACACATTTATAATAAAATAACTTGATTACTTCCTAGTTATGTATCTGTATTTGTAAATTATCGACAAATTTAATTTTCAACATTTTCTCTATAAAAGGCTCTTGAATCATTTGTATCGACTACTCTCGATTTACTGTAATACTACGAAAATTTGTAATACCTTGTTCAGTTGAAATTCGTGAATTTGTTTCTCTCATGAAACGTTTATTACTTTGATGTATAAAATCATCGGGAATAGTATTGTAAATATCGTATCCTTTTATCTCAGATGTAGCTTCAGATTGAATAATTGATTCTGAATCTGTCTTTGCCAGCTCTTTATCACTATTTTCAAGGTTCTTATGAACAAGATGGTCCACATTATCCACAGGAGACTGACTCATATCATGTGCTTCTTAATTTAAAAGAAAAAAAAATTATATTCATGTTTATAATTTTTGTAAGATAAATAGTGTTTTGAATGTAAATTTTCTGAAATATTTACCTTTCAACTGAGATTCACCTATATTTTCTACTTCTTCCTGGTTTTTTTTAATTTTATCTTTTTCTTTTTCTTTTTGACTCACATTTAAATTTTGTTTATTATTTTTTTTTTTCGTTTCATTGATGATCCTTCATGTTCAAAAGTATTTTTTCTCTTTGAAGAATTTTTCGCTTCATTATTTTTCTCCTTATTTGAATCTGTAATACAGAAATATATAATAAGCAGAAACAAACACCTTTTGCAATAAACTTGATTGAATATGTCATTTATATTTATAAGTGACGAAATACTATAATGGTCAAAAAAGGCACATGCGTACAAATATGAAGTGAATACGAAGTACAAAAGTCACATTTTGCAACGTGTGAAATAGGAGTATAATTTTTTTTCAGTGTATTGCCAAGTTACTTTACCTGTGTCCAAGGCTGACAAAAGACTAACAGCCGTTAGAGAAAATATACATCTATACTTCTTTCTTATGCAAGCAGAAATATATTTTTATTTTCGAATGGCTGTCAATTTTTATATTTTATATATTATATAATACATATATTATATATGTTTAAGAAGTTGAAATAAATTTTAATTTAATTATGATTCATATTGGTAAACTAATATTATAAAAAAATACAAGAACTTACTTTTCGTTTCATAATACAGATTACTACTTAGTTTTGACAGTTTAACATATGCTAGAAATGAGTAAGCAAATTTTATTAAGTTAATAAAATTCAATCGGTTCTTTTAAATTTAGAGTCAAATTTTGTTTTCTTTTTAATGTAATAATAATGTTAATGTTATTAGTAATGTTAATTAAAATTTAATAAATAAAAAATAAAAAATTTTTACATACACGAATTTTTCAAGAGCTTAGCATCTCCACTTAAATTTGCACTAGCTTCAGTTAACTTTTTTCCTTTCTCTGCAATACAAGAATGAAGTTAAGCTCAAGGCATCAACATATCTTATAAATCAACTTTTTCATTTTAATTTACGTAATAACATAATATATATATTGTGATTTTTATTTATTGTGTTTCTCGTTAAAACGCATTGTTCTTGCGATTGAAATCATCTAGGCTTGTTTAATTTAAAAATCATATTTTAATGTAAATACGATGTTTCAAAATAAATTTGTAATAAATTGTTTTAACTATAATTATGTATACGAACGTTCATGACACATTGAAAAACCATATTTACCAGCATTTTTTTTAACAGGAACCAGCCATGGACAATTTTTCAGGCTTTCTCTTTTTTATCGCCATAATCGTATGTCAATTCGTCGCCCGTATAAATTTCTCTTTTTGCAAAAAAAACTAAGTGTGGAACACCATCTACTTCTACTATCTTGGTTTTCAAATTTCCATTTGAACTATGATTAAACAAGCGACCTGCATGTCGTGTGTAACATGTGGCATCAATACTGAAATTATATAAAAATATGAGTAATAAAAAATTATCTTCGAATTTCAAGAATATTATCTTAATTTTCTTCATGAGTTTCGTAACGAATGTTTTATTCTGTGGTCACATGGAAGAAGAAGTACCATCATTACTCGACAAAATCGAATGAATCTCAAATTCATTTAGTATGTTGGTTGTGTTTTCATTCTAATTATATGAGAATGTTATATATCTAATATAGTTTAACTGTGTTTTTCAAAATCACAGTTTAACTCATGCTTTTAGTTTAACTTTCACGCAGCAAAATGTATCTATTGAATATCTTGGGAACAAGTAAAAGTAGAATTATCCGTTTCTCAGTCTGTAAGTTCCATTTTAATATTTACTGCCTGAATCCATAAAATATTCTACATTTCTTGAGCGCAGTGGCATTCGTGGCAGATAAAAACTATTGTGTAAACATGTGCAAAAAGCTGATGATTGCCGCACGAGTGTGACTTTGAAAGCACGAGCTCATGCTGTCACATACACACAAGTGTGGTGTACATCGACTTATCGCGCAAATAATGCATTCAATTTTAGAAATTTCGCGATTAGTTGACTCTTATCAGTAGAGTATAAGTTTAATTCTAAGAACGAAGGGAGGGTATTATAATTCACGTCCATGCTGTAGGCATTTATGTAAAAATTATGAAAAATTATCTTTTGCAATACCGTCTTAATATAAGTAGAAATTAGATGATAACATTATATTTTATAATAATTCTGATTTTTAAATAAAAAATTACCAATAATTCTTTCCACGGTGTTTGAAGTGAAACATGAACGATCCTTTACAGCTGTCATTTTCATATTTACTTGCTCGCTGTGAAATGCTGTCACCGGATAACAAGTCTCCGACATAACATGTAACAAAATCTCCTACGTGAAATACTTTGGTTGACACTACTCCACGACCTTTGGTAGGAAATGCTCGTACCTATAAAAAATAAAGCCTTATAGTACTCTTGCGGATATAGTAAGGATACGAATCTATGTTATAATCGTACGTGCTGCGCGATCTAATGTATTGTGGCAATTTTTTTGCACATTAAGGCGTAAAATATTACTACACAGGACGAGAAGGCCGATTTCACATGTAGAATGTGACTGGCTTATGAAATGTATTTATATATAAATACATATATATTAGGGTGTCCGCGAAAAAGGCAAAGTTTGAATTTTACTGGTCGCACCCCCAAATTTGCTAGGCATTGCCAAAACAATGAATTTCCCGAAATTTCAGCCAATTCGGTCAATATTAACACGTGCCACCAGAGAGTTGAAGTTTAAATGGCATTTAACGTGGGATTTACTCCTTTTCCTACATTTTTAGACGTAACTTTTCCTATTTACTATATATTAGCCTCAAACTCAGTTTCCATACGTATTTGAGGTCGCCAAAAACGAATTTAATGTCAAAAATGAGCACTGACGCATTGACAGCTGTAAAAGTGCTGTCAGC